>JAVJGG010000048.1:4147280-4162766 GCA_035590195.1 Aviceda cuculoides
CAACCCACGAGTTTTACTTCTTTTCCTGATTTCCTCCCCCATCCCACTGGGTGGGGGGGGAAGTGAGTGAGCGGCTGCGTGGTGTTTAGTTGCTGGCTGGGGTTAAACCACAACAAAGGGGAAGAGCTGCAAGCTGATTAAAAAAAATCATTTAAATAGTTTGCTTAGATGTTGGGAGGGAGATACCATCTTCCCTTTTCCCAAAAAACATCCCAAGCATAATCAGAGGAAGTATTATTCAACTTCAAATTTAATTAGATATTAAAATTTCATAAAATTCCTTTAGTGGCAATTATTCTGGGTATTCTGCATTTTACGGGTTTTTTTTGCTTTTTCAGTTGGCAGTCTTCAAATACAGTTAACTAATTTGCTTACGAAGTTCTTATATAATAAATATTGCATATTGTTAGTTTTAAAATTTGTAGAAACTGTTGTTATTCAGTGAAACTCGATGCCTGAGAGAGGAACAGTCTTAAAAAGAAAATGAAAAAAAAAAAATTTTCCGTGATGCAATATATCAGTATATATCAGAAATAATTGCATTTCAACATCTTGTATATTTGTAATAAGATGAAGAGCCTTCAGTACTGTTTGAGAAACCCTGGGAGCTGAACTGTTGTAGCTAATGCACATTAGACACTTAATGCTGACAGCACTTAGTATCAATCACCTAGTATCCATCACTTGAAAATTTGGAGGCTTTTGAGGATGGGAGCTTTCTAAAATGTTCAGATTGCAACTTTTGTCTTGAAGAAAAGACTGAAAATGACAGAGTTATAATCCTGAATGCTTCCTGCAAATTAAATTCCTTTTCTACAAATTGGAAATAAAACTGTTTGTTCCCCTCAAAATGTAACTGAAGATCACCTTTTATCCCTGCCATAAGGGATCTGCTGTGTTCCAGTAATTCCAATTTTCTTGTCTGGGTAGCAGTTTACAAACTTTTTTTAAATTTCTCCCTCCATATATAGATATTGCTGACATTTCTGTGCAACAGTGCAAGCAGCGATATGAAGACATGAAAGCCCGATGTCGTTATAACGAACGTATTTTTGATGCAGAATTTATACAAGCAGATAGTACCAAGGTACAGTTCATATGCTTTGTAATATTTTGGGGATTTAACATTCTTTTATTAAGCAAGTATAGGAGTGATGGTAGCGCTGTAATATTTTGGGCATGTGTATTTTTAAGATCAGATTATTGTACTATCGGGAAAATCAGCCATATTGGTTACTGAAAAGTTGTGTAATGTAGTTAAATGCGTTTTGTTACTGGTTTACAGTGTAACATTCTTGAAGCCTGAAGGTCTTTTTCAGATAAAAAAATCTGGTGCTTTCAGTTTCTTTCACTTCACAAGGGGAAGGGAGTGACTACTTAACCTCTGGAGTTGTGGGAGCCAGCATGGGATTTTGGAAACTGTCTTGGTGAATGTGTTTTTATGCTGGAATGAGTAAGGGATGTTTTCTGATTTGACTTGTACATCTTGCTTATCCCATTATTTTTTTTTTCTAGCAGCATTTTAATTACTATAATACATACCTTCAAAACTTGTGTGGTAGAGCAGATTTCTGAAGACTGTCTGAAGGCAGTAGTGAATACATTGCTGAGGCTTAGGAGGCAGTCTTGTAACCCGCAGTGCTTTTGCTTCCTCGAAATGTAGGCTGAGTGTGCCCTGCTGATGCAGGCTGAGGGACAGAGCTTTCCTGGTTCCAGCATATCTGTGGAAAGGCTGAACCTGTTCTTCCCAGCCTTGCAGGAAGGGTTGTTTGCTTGATTTCTTGATTGCCTCCCCTTCTTCTGAGGAATACAGTCTGTTGCAGGTTCCAGGTCATCTCTCTCTGCTCATAATTACAGTCAGGGGAGAGAGGAGAGACCCTTGGCCAGGAAAGAAAGGGATATTTTCGTGTTGCTATTACAGCTCAGTCTTATATGCATGTATATTTTCTGTTGCATGCTCTGTTCTGTCTGTTCATGCACACAGAAGTTCATCTCCCTGACTTTCTATCTCTATTATCTATGTTCTGTATATACAAAATCTCATTTTCACAGCTTGTCTAATTCCATCTACCTCTGTTTCTCAGTTTCCTGTATCTGTCTCCCTCTCAGAATGTGGAGGGGGAGTAAATGAGCAGATAAAATTGCTGTGAGTATGTGGTGTCCATTTTTGTCTTGCCACATACAGAACATTGACAGTATATGGCATGAATTTTTAAAGTCTGAGAGTGGGTGGGTGATGGGGAAGTCTGGGAGAGAAGAGAAACTTGGGTAGAACTGTTAAGTATGAAATATTTTAAGTACAGAATGCTTATCATGGGCCTTGGATAGAACTTTTGTGCTCCTGTGTTAGTTACAGTGGCTACTAGCATTGGATAAAAGAAGCCTGATCAAGAAGAGTCAGAGAACTGCTGAGTACAGAGTCAAACTGTGGCAAGCTTTAACCTGACAAATTTCAAGGACTCCAAGTTCTTCAGAGTTACTCGTTACTTGGTCTGGGGTGGGGATGAGTATGTTGGTACCTGCGTACGTACATGTGTGATAATACATGCAAATACAACTTGGTGGGCAGTGCAAATTGCCATATTTAAAACAACCCCTCTTCTCAATTATGTGTTTCACGGTCAGTTCTCATAATAGAGACTTTGTAAACTGAAAATTCATTTTATTATAATAATTGCAGGTAAATGGTGGCCAGTTATAAACCCTCAGCAGTAAAATATGTCTGGAAACTATTAGGTAACTAACCTTGGGTTTTGGCCTTACAGGTGTAGTGGTGTTACTTGACAACATGAAAAGCATTTGAGGACATGATAACTTTGAAGTGTGTGTGTGTGTGGTGGTGTTCCCAAATGTTGTGTGTGGTTTTCTGTGTAGCAGAGGACTTCTTCTTACTCTTACCTTTTTCATCTTGTTCTTGTTGAACTTGTGAAGGAATGGGATCTGAAAGGAGTAACTTCAAAGAATTATGAGAGTAGCGTATTTGTTGGAAGATTTCAGTGAATCATGCTTGTTTCTGTAGCTTTTGTTACAATTGTTTTTTCTTTTTAATCTTTTTCAGGATCTCTTGTCTTCCAAATACAGTGATCCAGATATGCGCTTTGACATTTGCAGCTGTCAATTTGTTTACCATTACTCATTTGAGACATATGAGCAGGCTGACATGATGCTTAAAAATGCTTGTGGGAACCTCTCACCTGGAGGGTACTTCATTGGCACAACTCCAAATAGCTTTGAACTTGTGTAAGTACTTTTATATTCTATTAAGCTTTCAAAAGTCTTTGAAGCATTGTTACATGATAGTTGTTATTGCAGCGGTCTGATATGTTTATCAGAGCAAGTTTTTTTTTAACAATTTTGGATTCTGGTCATGAAAATATCTCATGAACTTAAACAGGTAAATCTGTACTAATCCTCGTCTTTTACACCCATGGTTCTTCTGGTATAGAGTATAGGTCTTCATACATAAACCCTCTGTAGTGACTTCAGTAGTGGTAAAATAGCCACAGCCTGGGGAATGACCACCAGGGTATTGCTGTGGTTGTTCCAGGAAGCCTGACTTGTCCATGTAGAGTGTGTCTGGGCTAAAGGTTAATTTTCTAGGTCCATTTAGTCCTTGGTGTGTTGTATAGGAATGATACACTGTTAAAAACTAGTATGCTGTTTCTCTTCATTTCGTTGTTTCATTGCCTTATTAGATAAAGGCGGTGGGAAACTACAGAGGTCACTGAACGGTGTAGTGCTGGGATAAACACTTTCAGGCCTCTTATGCGTAGTTTTCTCCACCTGTTAAATTAAAAACTGGTCCACTAACGTTTGTTTATATCTTATTTTATAGAAAGCGACTTGAAGCTTCAGAAACAAATTCATTTGGGAATGAGGTGTACAGTGTAAAATTTGGAAAGAAGGGAGAATATCCCTTGTTTGGCTGCAAGTATGATTTTCACTTGGAAGAAGTGGTTGATGTCCCTGAGTTCTTGGTTTACTTTCCATTACTGGAAGAGTAAGTTAAATTTTGAATTAATTACACAATGAAAGCTGTGGAATGCAATAAGCATTTGTTTAGTCTGTGTGTCATTGTGTAATACTTGCAGAAAATTATATTTTGGGTTTCTTATTATGTTTTGTAGTTCTTAATTTTTTGCTGTTGCTCCAAATGCAGAGGTTTCTTGCATTTCCATCCGCAACTGTAATCTGTTCATTACACTCAGTTGAAGGTGCTCTGGTCAGAAGCTGTGAAGACTTAAACTGGGTCTCACACAAGAATGTCTGTATCTGATATGTTGGATCTGTCAGCAAACCTTTAGTGGTGTCAACTTTTTCTTCTTTAATCTTAACTTTGGGGGGGGCTTTCATTCTACCTTTTTTTTAGTCCTTCAGCAAGCCTTCTTTTATATCCTCTTCATCATGGTGCCTCTTACTTGTTGTCTCCAACTTTCTTTGGACGTTTGTAGGATTTTTCCTATGACTTACTTTTTCTTCCTCTAAATCTTATCTGTGAACATACATTTTGCTGTTACCTCTGTGTGAATTCAGATTTGCCTTTCCCAGCCTGTCTCCCGAGATACAGACAAATGTTTCCATGTTGGGATTTTTCCTACCATTCAAGCTCAGTATGGTTGTTAAACAATATTAAGCTTTCCCTTCAAATCTGTGTATTTTCACACACTTAATTTGTAGTTCTCTATGAAAAATACCAGCATCTATCACTGACACCTGTAACTTCAGTATTGGATGACCACAGTGTCTACATATAATTGACATGAGGCACTAAATCTAGTAGAAAGAGGTTCTCTGAATATATCCATAATATCCGATGTGACAGGGTGTTGGTACTGCAGGGAAGACAGCATAGTCTATCTGCTAGTTCAAATGAACTTACGTCTGTGTGGTAGTGCATTTTTTCCATCTAAATGTCTTTACTAAAAATTGAACTGTAGAAAGAGTGTAATCCTAGTGCATACCATAAGATGTCGCTGTGGCTTAAAATTGTTCCTTTGAAAATAAAACTACAATAATTTTGTGGCTTCCCTAATTAAGCGTATTACTTTGACAGAATGGCAAAGAAGCATGGTATGAAATTAGTCTACAAAATGACATTTCGGGAATTCTATGAAGAAAAAGTCAAGAACGAGGAGCATAAAATGCTGCTAAGGAGAATGCAGGCCTTGGAGGTAAATATGGAGTTAACGTATTTCATTTAAATAGCATTTTACATCTTGTCAATTGTTTGTGCAGTAGCTGAAATTCCTGTTGTGAACACGGTGCAATTAATTAAAGGTTACCAATAGAAGAACTAAACTCCTGTGGCTGAAAGTGTGACTGTGGTGGGTTGACCTTGACTCGCTGCCAGACACCCACCAACCTGCTCTCCCGTTCCTTCTTCCCAACAGGACTGGGGGGAGAAAATAAGAAAAAAACTTACGGGTCAGTGTAAAGGCAGGGAGATTGCTTAGCAGTTACCATCACGGCCAAAACAGACTAAACTTGGAGAAGGATTATTTTAATTTATTACCAAAAAAAAAAAAAAAAAAAGAGTAGGATGGTGAGAAACAAAGGCAAACCTAAAAACACCTTCGGCCCACCCACTTCTTGTTCCCAGGCTCAACTCCACTCCTTCAGTCCTGACCTTTCTACCTCCTCTCCTTGCCCCACAGCGCCAGGGGATGGGGAATGGGGGTTGTCGTCAGTCCATAACACTTTGTCTCTGCCTTTCCTTCCTCCTCACACTTTGCCCCTGCTCCAGCATGGGTCCCTCCAATGGGATGATTCAGTCCTTCACAAACTGCTCCAGTGTGCATTCTGTCCATGGGGCACAGTCCTTCAGGCACAGACTGCTCCAGCATGCATTGGTTCTTCACAGGGTTGCAGCTCTGGCCAGAAAACCTGCTCCCGGTTGGGCTCCTCTCTGGGCCATAGCTCCTGCCAGGAGCCTGATTCTGTGTCAGGTCTCCACAGGCTGCAGGTTCCTTCAGGGCATGTCCACCTACTGCAGCATGGGGTCTTCCACGGGCTGCAGGTGGATATCTGCTACACTGTGGCCCTCCATGGGCTGCAAGGGGACAACCTGCTTCACCATGGTTTTCTCCAGGGGTTGCAGGGGAGTCTTTTCTCTGGTGCCTGGAGTGCTTCCTCACCCTTGTTCTTCTCTGGCCTTGGTGTCTGCAGGGTAGTTTCACATTTTTCCTTGCTCCTCTTTCGCAGCTGTTGTGCAGATTTTTTTTGTGCTTTCTTAAATATGATTTCCCAGAGGTGACCCACTTGTGGCTAAGGGGCTCAGCTGTGCCCTGTGGTGGCTCTGTTGGTGTTGGAGCTAGTGGAACTGGCTGTGGTCCAGCATGGGACAGCCCTGGCCTCTCCTCACAGAGGCCACCTCTGCCACCTGCTGCTGCCATCACCTGGGCATGAGCACCCAAGAGTCTTTCAGTTTTGTAGATAAAATTTCAATTTCGAGGCAAGTTTTCGTTTTTATTAAGTAGTAAGTGAAGCACAAGAATCATGCCTGGTGTCAGATAGTGGTAACCATAACCCATTTCTTCCTCAGCAGAGAGAGACTGAAAGCTGGATCTTTGTGCAAGGAGTATCAATTGAAAAGAGAGAAAGTGATATTTGTAGGAATAAAGGGACAAGGTGTGTTTGTAGAAGAAAATGGTATTTAACTGTAATTAAGCTTATGGGTTTGCCCAATTTTTTTGCTTTTTTTATCCTCAAGCTCTTAACCTGGATGACTTTGTCAGCTTCAGAGAAGCTTTTCAATACCATTTCTGAGGCTTTGGCTTCACTCACAGTTCTCTCTGCTTCCTTCCTCCCTTGAACAGTAGAATTTTTCAGCATAAAACTGTCACGTCAAATATCGGATGACTTACTAAACTGAGTCACATGGGCTGCAAGTGGACTTGACTGTCCTTGTTGATTCTGAAAGTGATGGTGCTTTGTATAGCCTCATACTGCCAGTAGCGTGGTGACACAGCCTTTGACATACCGGATTCGTTGTTAGAAAAGAGAGTTGTCTTAAATTAGTGACCACTTACAATCGAGGACTGCATGGTACAGACCATTATGGAGTAACTGAGATCCTTAATAAATATGTATTAGTTTTGAAGAATTAGTTCTATGCTTCTGTTACAGCTCCTGTGTGTCAATAAAGCATTTTAAGCATTCTGCTTGAAATTTTACAGTTGCTCGTTTCTTAGTACTTCTACTTAAGAGATGCTGGTTTGTTCAGTTGCTGTTTTAAAAGAGGGTGTGTCTAGGTAATACTCCGTAATGAGCTGTACATGGAGGATAATTTTTATAGTTATTCTGTTTCCCCTGTTTTGGAGACATAAGGATAATTTATAAATCCTGGATGTCGGATTTTCTGGGAAGTAGGGAATATCAGACCTGATCTTCTAGGTGCTATAAAGGAGAGATCTAAATTTAAGATCCTTTTAATAATTACTGACCTCTGTTCTGGGCTATGTTGTGACAAACCCTTGACTGACGTGATTAAAGTATCTTACTACACAATTAATATTTTTTCTTATTTTTCCTATATTCTCCAGCCATTTTCTACATTTGGTGATTCCAGGCTTGTTTCTGATAAACCTGAGGATTATGAGCATGTAAAAGAGTTCATCAAAGATGGCAAGGCAAAGTTGCCATTGGTAAGTTCCTTCTTGCTTCATTAGAGCAAATGGTGTTGAAAATTGAGGTCTTGATTTTTTGGACATGTGGTGCCGCCTTCATTTCAACTGCAATGAAATTGGTATGAATGTCTCTGTGCATGTGAAAAATTATAGAGCTGCAGGTCTAAGGAGTTCATCTAATCTGTACCCCATACTCAGAGAATCAAATTCACTTCATTTGGTAGCTATTAAGAAATTTGTAACTGTGCAAAAGGGAAAGGATATTTTGCCATCTTCCTTGGCAGCTGTTCTAATGTAACTCTTCTTAATTTGAGGATTTTTCTTACTTTTCTGGATCTTCACATGACCAATTTAAAGCTTTAGTTTTCTTTTCTTAATCTTCTGTCATGAGAGTTGAAAACTTTCTTCGTAATGCTGTATGTATTTGAAATATTAAATGCTGGTTTTCTATTGTCTTTTTGGATGAAGAAGATCCAGCTCCCTTCTCAGCCAATTTTATTGATGTTCTGTAAATGCTTTTTTTTTTTCTAATCTGCTGTACCTTTTATTTATTTTTTTTAACAGAGCTCTTAGAATTAAACTAGTGCTACGTGCTTAAAACTAAATACATATATTTCTGCCTTCAATTTTATTAAATATGATATTCTGTTCTCATTCTGGAATGAAAAGAAACTTTCTTTGTGATGATCATAATCTTACCTTGTACAAAACTTAGTCTGCTATCCTGTCACATATTTTTCTGCATTTCTCCTGTTTTGGCAGCTTGATTTATGACTTCAGAATTAAAAGAATGCTGAACCATCTTTAATGGCGGTCATGTGAGATTTTAGATCAGTGGTCCAATTAAATATGTTTTTACTGCTTCTAGTCCTGTCTTCTAATGTATATGCTAACTTTCTGAGCTTGCTGTCTCTCTCATGTTTTTATAAAGGGTTTTTCTTTTTTCCATTGTCCTAGCAGTACATGGCAATGTTGGAGTTGTCTACAGCTGGTCCTCTCCCAGCCTTTCATTCTTCTTTATTGTTCTCAGAGTTGGGTGCATGATGGACAGGAGCCTGCACAGCTGCTGTTTCTGGGAAGCGAGCAGGAGAAGAGGCAATGTCTGCTGTCATTTTTCCCCAGAAACTGCTGCCATTTGGCTATTGCCTCTCCATCTGTAGCTAGGCTAGCTATTCAGGGTAGCATATAGCTATGTGTTTCCTTCTGTGCATTTGGGGACTCAGGCTGGATGGAAACCTTGCAAAGGTTTGGTTTAACCTAATTTCATGCCGAATGGTTCCTGATAAGCAATGCTGGCTCTTTCAGTCTGAACTTTAGGTCTTTTTTATGTGTTGAGGCTCTTTGACAAGACAGAACCAAAACTGGAGACTAGTTTGAGTAAAGATTGTAGTTTTAATAAATTCATATGCAGTTACTGATAGATGGCATCCTATTTTATTGTCATAGCTATAGCATGAGGTTGTTGATCAGCTTGAAGTATTTTCACTCGGATTTTTCTTTTTTTAACCACTGGTTTATCTACTATTTATGTTCTGAATTCTTGAAGCTGTATGCCTTTTACTGTATATATAAAAATCCTACATCAAGAGGGAAAAGAAACCTGCTTTCTGTATTTGATCTAAAAATTTAAAAAAGTAAAATGCTTCTTTTAAGAAATAACCTTAAGAAAATGAGAATGGTCAAGTCAGACCAAAAACCTCTTTTGCCAGGTGCTGTGTCACCTGGCAAGAAATCTGCTTGAACAAGCCTTTTTTCACTAGTGTTTTAAAAGATGAATCATTTGGTCAGGATCGGTCAGTGGCTAGCATGTGGGCTAAATCGTGGGCCTGGGTGAGGACTCACTGGAAGAGCATGGAGGGGATAGAGCAGAAAATCAGCTTCTTGTTGTTACCTCATGCTTCTTAATTGGTAGGGTAAATGGCAGCAGCTTTTTATTTGTGCACTTGCCCTGATTTCATCTGAAAGGCTGAGCTAGGAGTAGGTTTCTGAAGCTGCAGAGCAGGCTGTTTTTTCACAATGTGAGAGGGGGGTTGGGAGTTATTCTCTTGCAAATAGGGTTTTTGGGCTGCAAGGAGGTGTTAGGTGGATGCAGGCGGTATTCCTGGGGAAGGTGGCAGCACCATGATACAGGGCCTCTTCTTGACTTCTGCACAAGTGTTGGGCATCTTGGGCTGGAGAGCAGTTTGAGCTGGGTCAAGACACACTGATGGATGTGTGGTAATGGACCCAGCATGCCTCTGCATTGCAGAGTCATCCAGCCCAACAGACTGCTGGCCTATTCTTCTATACCTGTGTAATTTAGGTGTGTTCTGTTACCCAGGGTGTTCCAATTCCCTGCCGTCCTAGTTATTGGAGTTATAAGTATCTGTGGTCTACAGTAATGCTCTTCTAGTCCCTAAATAGCCTGCCAGTGTGGGTCATTAGAAGTTGATCTGTGAACAATTGATGATCCTGAGTTAAATCAGTGTTTTGTTGTTTCCTCATTTTTTGTTGAAACTGTGGTTTTGGTTTTTTTTGTCCCCTTCTAGGGAACCTTGAGTAAATCTGAATGGGAAGCAACAAGTAAGTGTTTTGAAAACTCAATATTGACTGAATGACTGCTATGTAAAGTGTGTAAAATAGCCTTTTGGTTATGGAAGAAAATCCAAATTTTAAATATAACAAGGTTTTATTATTTGTGTTATTCAAATGCCTATGTACAGATTATGTAGTTCACACATCTCAAGAAATTGGGAGGGTAATGCATAAAATAGGTTGAAATTTTGCTTTATTTAAGTACCTTCTAGCATGCAAACTTTTGTGCTAAAATAGTTTGGGGAAGCCTGCCTTACGATGTATGAAAAAAGGATGCCAGTGTTAGAAGATTATTTTGCTAGGGTTAGAGGATTAAATACTACACTTCTGTTTGTACACTTAAATATTATGCTGTTATCAATCAACTAGAAAACAAACTCCAGTTGGGGCATACATTTGCCAAAAATAATACAACTCTGTTTTGGGAAGATGAGCTGAAGCTTTATTCTTTGCCTGTAGTGATATGTATTTCAGGAAGAAGCAATTAAAGCATGGATGGTGAAGAGGTATTTGAATGTTTTATAAAGGGAGTAGAAAAAAGTCAGTGCCTCAGACACCAAAAAGGATACATTATTGTTAAATATGTCTTGAAATTTTGTGAGTGTGTGCCATGGAAAGCTTTTGACATAATTTTTTTTCCAGTGTTGAGTTTAATAAAACTCAGATACAAGGAACTGAGAATTCTAAGGATAAAAATTGGTTCCAGGAGAGATTGTTACTTAATTCTGTGTAACTGCAGCCAACCAACATTTGCATTTTTGCAGACTATTATAGTGGTTGTGTTAATGGTTTAAAAACAAATGAAAAATGCTGTTCAATTCACAAATGAAAAAATCTTTAGTTAAGCTGTTTGCTTTCTTAAATTATTATCTAATTTTTAAAGGTATGAATCATAAAGTAGACATTAATTCCAGCAAGGCATAAGTATTATGTAAACTGAGAGGGGGCTTTTTATACCTTTAAAAGTTCAGTGATGACTGTTTTTTAAGTAGTCTCTTTTTTCAGAGGGATTTGGAGTACAGAGCATCTGATAGTGTATAAGCACAGCTTGTTCGTTACATGGAACTTCAGTTTCCCTTATTGCTGAGGAACTTACAATAGGCTTGTCTTGAAAGATTTGCAATGTAGCTATGGCACCTCATGCATTAAAATAAATGTTGAGTTCAAGTGAAAATCAGTATATGTTTAATTAGACTCATGGTCTCAAGAAACTGGTTTAATTTATCTGTCTGTTATGAAGCATAAGAATACCTGACATAGCTGGCATTGATTATATGCCACACAAGAGTTTCCCAGGGGTGTCAGTGTGGACTGTATGAGTATCCATTTCTAGAATCACACTGTTCTGGAGTTGAGAAAATGCCATCTAGTATTTGTAAATATTTCTTCTTTGTCAGTGATAATTTAAAAGAGCAAAGTTAATAATGTTGTACCATAAGTTTATTCACTTTTTAATTAAAAATTAAGTTGATAATTTTACCCCTAATTGTCCATTACTGCCTGTATGAAGGAGGCTTTAGACTTAGTTGCATATGAATTTGTACCAGTGAATGTTAATTATGTGTAGAATAGCATAGTAATTTGTGAATTCCATTCATATTTCAGTAATATCGTTAACTAAAGTTAGTGTTGCATTAACCATATCAGCAGGATTTAAAATATTTTGCTTTTATGCGTTCTTAGTTCTATTGTGAAAACATGTCTAAAACCATGCTGGAATTGAATGCTAGAGTTACTCATTGGGAAACCAGAGCATTTTTTATAGTTTCAGTAATCTGCTAACAGGTTGTTTGGGCAGAGTATCAACCTGTTTGCATTTTGAAAACTTAATTGAGTTGCAGAGGAGGCTGAAACTTTAAATACTACTCCCATTTTCTTTTTTAGGTATTTACTTGGTATTTGCATTTGAGAAGCAACCGTGAAACTTCACGTATTGGATGCAGCAAGAAGAGATCGTATCCACGTGCAAGTTGGAATGGTCAGAAATCCATTGTGGCAACTATTTTTTTATTTTTTATTTTTTAATTATCAGAAGTGTGCAGGACACTACCAAAAACTAGAGCAAGCTCATGATTCTGAGTTACATTGCCTGTCTGTGACAGATGGACTTGTGTGTGTATATATAAGAAAGATTCTGAACCAGTCTTTTTAAGCATTTGTAAGCAATCTGCATGCTTTCAAAACTCATGTTTGAACTTGACACAACTTTTAGAAACAAATGTTTTGTTAGTAGAAGTATGTTTGTGATTTCATGCCCGACCCTGCACTTTCTGAAATTGATGGAAAAATTGACTGTTGACTTTGATGGTGCAGAATGAGGGCCTAAATATTGTAATGCAGAGCTCAGTTAATTCATAATGAGATACATATAGGGTATGTCTACATTGCATGCAGAGCTAAGTGGCAAATAGTACCTGAGTCAATTTGAGTACTTATGTGCAGTGCTCAAGCCTGCAGTGTAAATCTACCTTAGTGGTATTCAAGGTGTAGTTTACATGGTGAAGTCCCATAATGTTCTTGTTTTTTGTGCTTGCTGATGTGTAGTGTCACTTCATGGTGCTTTCAAGATTAAACGAGTTGGTTCTGTACAAAACTGCTCTGAAAGAACTGAATTTCTAAAGTTTTAAATCTCTACACCATTTTTCCAGGTATGACTATGTGATAATCAAAACCAGCTGCTGAACTTAGATTACTGAACGTTTTATATTGTATTAAAGACTCTCCTGACTTTTTGGTGGTTTTAATGTCTCCTGAAACTTACTAGACAGATCTTAGGATGTGTTTCTTTCTTGTTTCATAAAATTCCAAATGGGCTTGGCAGAAGGATGCACTGTTGGTGGTGATGGGGACCTCATTGCAGTCCTCCAGCATTAGGAACATGGTCACGTACTGGATTGTGAACCAAAAGGGGAGCCTGTATAACATTTGAGGATACTAGAAATTCACTCTGGGAGGAAGAGCTGTGTATGTGTGTACACCCCCTGTGCATGTGGATAACAGTCCCCACATTAGAGCCAAATATTTTGTTTGGAAATGTAATCTAATGATATTAATAAGCAGAACTGTGCCTAACTACCGTCTTAACTGCACGTCAGTCTCTTGGAGCTGGCTTAGGGATTTCTGACATGGTGTTTGCTCCACTTTCCACATGCTTATAGCCACCCACTACTGAGAGGGTGTGGGCACTTCGTGTGTTTTCTCTCTAACAGTAGCTGTTTGCTGCTGTGGGCTAGTGTAGTTTACATAGAGATGAAATGATGAAATGTTGATGGTACATGAGTGTTTTGAAAAGTTACAATAAACTGAGGAAAGATTATTTCTGGTAAAGATTTAAGCGTTCAAATTACTTGAGTTTGTAGTTGTTTTGCCTTCCCCCTGTAATTAGGTCATGCTGTTTTCTCCATGACTCCTGATTTTATTTTTTTTGTTAGTTTATTGTATAGGAGAACACCTATAACCTTCACCAAAGCAGTAGAATCACAGTCAGTTCTGCTGCTGAAATTAAGAAAACAAGACTCTTCGTTAAAATTAGTGCTCATGAAACTAGCTGAAAAATGCTGACACTTTAGAAGTGCTGAAGTGTTTCACTGGAATTTGTGTGCGTCAAAGCTAGTTTTGTTAGATTTCTTGTATCAAATTTCATTTGAAAGTACATGATGCTATTGTTGGAAGAAATCAGAATAATAAAAAGAGGGGAAATACAGCGGAGCATCTTCCCTCTTTTAAGCAAATTTCAACATATCACGGAATTGCATAATGGTTGAGGTTGGAAGGGACCCTCTGGAGGTTGTCTTGTCCAACCCCACAGTGCATGTTTGCCTACAGCCAGTTGCCCAAGGCCACGTCCAGATGGCTTTTGATTATCTCCAAGGATAGAGACTCCACAACCTCCCTGGGCAACCTGTGCTAGTGCTGAGTCACGCTCACAGTGAAAAAGTGTTTCCAGATGTTTGGAGGGAACCTCCTGTGTTTCAGGGTGTGCCCATTGCCTCTGGTCCTGTCACTGGGAACCACTGGAAAGATTCTGGCTCCATCTTTACACCTTCCCTTCAGGTATTTGTATACATTGGTAAGATTACCACCCTGAGCCTTCTCTCCTCCAGGCTGAGCAGTCCCAGCTCTCTCTGCCTTTCCTCATGTAAAAGAAGCTCCAATCCCAGCATCTGATGTGGGAGATGCTCCAGGATCTTGAACAAGATTGAACCCAGTATTGACACCTGGGATACAGTGCTAATTACTGGCCTCCAACAAGACATTGTGCCACTGATCACCACTCTCTGGGACCAGCTGCTCAGCCAGTTTGCAATCCACCTCACTGTCCATCCAAGACAGCCTTGAAGTCGAGGTAGACTATATCTGCCACTCTCCCCTCACCTACCAAGCTGGTTATTTATTTCATCATAGAAGTTTATCTAGTTGGTCAAAAATTACTTCCCTCAGTGAATCCATGCTGACTACTGATGATTTTCACATCCCTGGATCTGTTGCTCCATCACCTCGTCAAGGTGAGGCTGACCATACTGTAGTTCCCTGGGTCCTTTTGTTTGCCATTCTTGAAGATAGTGGTGATGTTTGTTTTCCTCTGATCTTTGGCCACTTCTCCCAGTTGCCATGGGTATTCAAAGATTATTGAGAGTGGCCTTGTAATGGTATCTGCCAACTCCCCCTGTACTTGTGGATGCATCCCATCAAGGTCCATGGACTTAGGCATGTCTAATTTGCTGAAGTATTCCCTGACCTGATCCTCTTCAACCAAGGACATGTCTTCCTTGTTCCAGACTTTCCCCCTGGTCTCTGGGCCTGGGATTCCTGAAGGCCAGTCCTGCTAGTAAAGACAAAGGTAAAGAAGGCATGTCCTGTGTCACCAGTGCCCCTGCCTGTCATGGTTAAAGCCCAGCCGGTAACAAAGCACCATGCAGCTGCTCGCTCGCTCCCCCCCGCCCCCAGCCACGGTGGGGTGAGAAGTATAAAGGCAGGCTTGTGGGTCAAGATAAGGGCTGGGAGGGATCACTCGCCATTTATGGTCATGGGCAAAAGACAGGCTCAACTTGGGGAAGAAACAAAATCAATTTCGTTTACTACCGATCACAACAAACCAAGGATATTAGGAAGTAAAACCAAACCTTAGAACCCCTTCCCCCCAGCCCTCCCTCTTTCCCACCTCAACCCCATTCCCGGTTCTCTCCACCTCCTCCCCTCCAGCAGCACAGGGGAACAGGGGATGGGGGTTGGGGTCAGCTCCCCACACCTTGTCTCTGCCGCTCCTTCCTCCTCAGGGGGAGGACTC
>JAVJGG010000048.1:4162866-4194897 GCA_035590195.1 Aviceda cuculoides
CCGATGGGCATTGAAAAGGAGCATTGTTGCATGGCTGTAGTCTGAAAGATGGATTCAAAGATGTATTCAGAAATCGCAGCATGGGGGCAGCTGTGGCAATCAAATGTGTGTCGGGGTGGAGGAATTAGACCAATTTGGGAACTGGTCAGTCTGCCTTTATTTTACGGGGAAAAAAAAAAAATCTTTCTCTCTCAACCTGACATAAATATTGGGAGGAGCAGGAATTGCGAGGAAGGATCCAAAAGATTTTAAGTGTGGTAGTCGTGTAAAATAAGAAATGGTGCTATAGAGCCTGATCCAAAGTTCATTGAAGTCAATGGGGACACTCCTGTTGACTTAAAAGTCAATACAGTAAAGGTTTATACTTTGTATAAAGGGATGTGGGGAGGACTCCTCCCCCTGGTCACAAAGCTGGTACTAAAGTGTCATTAAGCAGACAGCATTAGATGTTTCTGTGTGTGCTTCAGGAGCTTGGCTGTTACTTGTCTTCAGGTACTCTACAGGTCTCTGCAGAAATTCAGTGGCTGGCATAATCAGTGCATGGCTCCTTTTTTGCCCCCCGCCCCCCTTCTTTTTTTTTTCCTTTTGAATTTAGGGTGCACAAAGCAGATCATGATATCAGCCCGAATGTGGCATGCTACACAAATGTGGCTGTGGAATTACAAGCTGGTGTATGGTAGTGGGTGAATGTTAGACTCTGTGTGTAGGTCCATGGCTCTGCTTTCATTTGTATCAGTAGGAATTTTGCTGGTTTGGATTTCATCTTAGCAGATGTGTGTATGAGTAGATATTACCAGACCCTACATATGGACTGTGATTCAGCTAAGCTTGGTGTTTAGAAAATGTAGTTGTAAGTGCAGACCTGATCACCAAAGCAGGGTGG
Organism: Aviceda cuculoides; assembly: GCA_035590195.1. NCBI lineage: Eukaryota > Metazoa > Chordata > Aves > Accipitriformes > Accipitridae > Aviceda > Aviceda cuculoides. Next base: position 4,163,750 of record JAVJGG010000048.1, read on the forward strand.
ATCCTGAAATGCCTCTTGCTGTAGAAGTGTAGAGTAAATTTGGTTTTTTTGTGAAGCCTGCAGAACGTTGGTTGGCTTTACAACTTTTTTGGTATATTGCTTGCATTATCCTTACTTTAATTAAGGTCCCTGCAGTATTGTGTGAAAGTATTTGTAGGGATTGTTCATTAAATTAAAAGTGTAAGATTACTTTAAATATGCTAAGAGTCTTGTAAGAATATCACTCCATTTTTAAGAGGATTGTGCATAGATGCAAGGCATGGTTAAACTGGAAAATCTGCTATTGAAAATGGCAAGCTTTGTAAAATGAGAATGACTAAAATGTGGCAACTGAAAAGGAAGTTCTGTAGATGCTCTAAGTTGCCACAGAGAGAGAGCAGCACCTGTAGGGTGGCAGTGATTCCTTGAAGAGGTTTAGTCCTGTTCACTTCAGCTCCCCAGTAAGACTTGAGCTTTTTCAGAGCCAGAGATGTTCAGGACAAAGTACACACCAGGAGGAGGCTCACAGACAGTATCTATCAAGTCTCTTGAGAACAAATGAAACAATCAATTTCTGCTAACGCCTCACATTTCAGACTTTGTGCCTGACAGAGTCCTTTCACCAAATAGATTCCAGGATTTACCCATGTCCCTGTGCTTTTGCTTTACTGGGATAGCTTGGTGTGAAGGGCAGTGAAGTGGTGCTTGTCAAAGAGTTGCATTCCTTCATTGCCACTTACATTCTACTTCAAAATTTTCTTAAGTCAGCATTTTAAAATGCCCAAATGAAGGTCTTGAGAATGAAGATTAAAAACATACATCATCCCTTAAACTTCCATATGCTCTCTGTATTGCTCAAGGGCTTAAATTCAATAGTGGATTCCTCAGACAGATTTCTAGGGTGGAAGTTGTATGACTGACAGCAGAGATGGGTTAAGAGACAATAAACGAGTTTGAAGCAGACACTGAATTTTCTTTCTGTAGCCTACATGAATTAATCTCAGTCTTTGTTAGCCTGATACTGAGCAAAAGATATACACTGGACAGTCTTGTACTCCCTTCTTCCCTTTGGTCTTAATTCTGACTTTTTCAGTTGCTGTGGTTGTGAGCACACTCGGAAGGACATGCTGGCTACTAATGACTCAAGCAGGCCATTTGGTCTGAGGCCAGCTGGCACGTTGTGACCCCTGTCCTTTCAGTTAAACGCTTCCTTTCTTTCTTCCTTCCCCTCTTCAAGAATCAGGAAGCTGCATCCAAACTGCTTCTGGGGATGGTCCCTGGCCTACATTAACCCCAGCTGTCCTTGTCTCAGAGAGTACCGGTGGGCACAGACCAGGTCATCCCAGGATTGTACTGATGACTTAATGGTGGGAATTTCTGTGGAACAGTGCTCAGGTCTTTGTCCTGGCCCTGCTTAGCTTGCTGAGGTAGATTTGGCTGTAGGCAGCCTGTCTGTGAGCCTTTGGTGCTGGTCACTGAGGTGAGAACAGCAAAGACCCCCCACTTGAGCAGTAGAACCCAGCTGCCCTCTCTGCTCTTCACGCTGGTGCTCATGTAGCTGTGGAAGAGTGATGCTGGAGAAGACGGTTGTCCCTTCTTGTGAAGGAGGAGGGGGTCACAGCCCTCCTCTCAGGTGCTTGTGGAAAGCCTAGGCAGCGTTTAGCTCAAAAATCTGTAACGCTGTGAGAAACGGGCTAGTGCTCAGCAACAGTAGAGAGCCTTAAGATAACATGGCTGTTGGACCTAAGTCAATCTATTTTTTAGCTAGGGAGTGTTATTCTAATATGCTCCTTGTGTGGCTGCGCTTGGCGTGTTCACTGGGGTGGGCCGAGCTTTTCTCAGGGCAGTGTCAGTGATGCTATGCTGCGAACCCAGCCTAGCCGAGTTAGGAAACTTGGGCACATTCGGAAATCTTACTGCATTGTTTGTGTTGGTGTTGGAGAAATGCAAAGGGAGGGAAAAATGTTCTTCTTTATCTTGGGCAAAAATGACCCAGAAGTTATGTAGTCAGCAGGCCCCAACCCTCTTTTGGGTGGTTCGGGGTTGGTGTGTTTGGGTTTTTTTTGTTTTGAACTTCAGCAGTGCTGACTGTTTATTTGAGATCCATTCAATTATAGGTAAGGAGTGTTTGATTGTCAGACATTCATCCTGGCTGTAGTGGGGGAAGTAAAAGTGTGTGTATTCAGCAGTTTACACTTCCTTTAGCCTTGGATTCAGTGATGTTATAGCAAAGAAAGTTGTCTGTAATTTCATCTTTAAATACCTGCTAGTTCATAGTTGTGGGCCATCTGCTCTCTCATCCTTTACTAACCTGGGGATTAAGTGCCTGCATAAATGAGTTGGTGCTTGGAAGCAATAATTAGGTGGTTTTGTGCTTGAAACCTATGTCTGCTTTGCAGATCAGAGTATGCTTATGTTTCAGAAACGATAACATGAGTGATAGGTGAAATTGGTGGAAAGCTGGAATAAATCCCAGATGAGAGATCAGTAGATGTGCTGGAACACTAGCTCCAGTGTGTGAATGGTTTCAACTTAAAAGAACTAGTTGTTGCTGAAAATAGAAGCTGGTGAGATCAGTATAATAATTAACTTTCATAATTATATATTATTAGCCTAGAACTAGCTGATGATACTTTATCTGAGCATTTTCTTATTCTTCAACAGTTTACTTTCAAATGCGAAAAATTCTACGAGGACAATTTCCAGTAAGATGCGGGGATAATTTGAAACTCTAATGGGTGTTATTACTCACTGGGAAGTGTTGGCTTTCAAATGCACTGTTTTCTGTCCTTGTTTCCATTTGTGCAACAAGGTCACTTTAATCTTCATGGTCAGTATTAATCACTTAGGAATGCTGAAGTTCCAGTCTGCTGTCTCTGTGTCTGTTGCTTCTGTCCACGGGTGTTTTGCATCAATTTAAAATTTGTTCACCTGTGCTGTGGCTTCCATGTGACAATATTAAAGCTTAGGTTTTAGAAATTAAATTGACTTTTCGCTTGGCTTGTCATTTAAACTTGTGGGATTTAGTTTCCCATTCATATTTATAGATTTTAAAAATTTATTATATAGCTTTAATAACAGACTCATAGACTAAGTGGGGCTAAGACCGAAATGGGTCTTACACAGCCTTGGAGTTATGATTAAGGTGATGATCCTGTTGTGCAAGATGTTGCATAGTCTTTCTTCCAGAGAATTTGTCTTTGCACTTACATCAAAAGAAAGAATGGGAGTAAAATACGTCCATTTTCTGGCTGGGGAAATTGGGGAAAAAACATTAACTAACATACACAAGATTCTTAAATTTATTAAGACCAGAGATAGTATTCGTAACTGACATTTCTTGATTCCTTTTTCTTACTGAGGTCGCTTTTACACTGAAGTGTGGTAAATTTACGTAAGAAATGGAAAACCAGGGAAAACTAAAGAAATGACACCATCCCAATATCCACAATAACTTGTTTTTTTTGTCCTTTGGGTCTGTCTCCCTCATCTAAGTCTTGGCAAACTTAGGCAAATGACATAATGAAATTGTTCAGTAGAAACATTTGAAGGGAAGCTGAAAATTACTGCTGTGCCTTGCTGAGGTCTGTGTGGCAAGACTTAAACTGGTCTTCAGCTAAAAACTGCAGTTCTGCAGAGAAACGTTAAGCATCAGCTGTGTGATTGCAAACATTTGCTGGGTAGCAGTAGTTTCTTTATTTTGCCTACTGTGCTCACAAATTGCCAGATTCTGGTGCCTTTTTGATGTCATTAAAGAGCATCTTGCCCCACATTTTATATTAGGGTCTACTAGACATGAATGTGAATACTGGGATCTTTCATAAAATGAACAAAGAGCCCTCCAGAGGTGAGGGGATTATACTGTGAAAATGACATCTTGAAATGTGTAGGAATTCTGTAAGACTGCTGAACATAATGCATTGTGTGTGTTTGATTTTTTGGTCTGAATCCTACATCCTATGTATCTTTGAAAATGCAGCCATTTATTTTGGCTGCTCTCTTTTGGCAATGACGTTTTGAGGCAGGTCTACTCTGTTTGTCTGTCACTTGTTTAATTGTCTACCTGGTGCCTTGTAATGTAAGTGTTGTGTTTAGAGGATAGATGCCAATAAAATAACACGTTGCCACAAAGAAATGGTGGGACAGAGCTCCATGTCAGAGGTTTTTGTTTATTATAAGCCTTTAGATGCTTTCAAAGGTCAGGGAGAACTAGTTTTCAAGATTTTTTAATATGTACAAAGTAGGAGTGAAAAGCCCTCAAGAGGTTCATTCCTGCTTAGGGCAGGATCCTGCTTCATCCTTGACTTGTCTGTCACCCAAGGTTGGGATTCCTCATCCAGTCAAGTCTGCCAACTGTCAAGGTTGTGTATTGTTGTGTCTTCTGAAGCCTGTTGAAGTGTGGGGGAAGTGGGAGGCAGCTGCAGGAATGCATCAAAGGACCAGCTGCCACCAATGTTGGCTGTAAAGTGCTGGAGTTATTTTGCCCCTTAAAAACATGGCACCTTCACTTGTACATTCCTGGCATACAAGCTATTTCAGCTCCCTAACTTCTGGTGAGTCTGGAAGCAGGGATCAGTTAAGTCTGATCCAGGGGAAGCCTGCCCAATTCCTGCTGTCATCCTCTTATTACAAGGACAAAAGCCTCTTCCCTCCTGCAGTGCTTCTCCAACTGCACTGTCCCAGGACTAATGTATGGATATCCTGGAACGGTTAAGGTTGGAAGGCACCTCTAAAGATTTTTCTAGTCCCAACCCCTGCTCAAAGTAGGCTCAGGTGAAGGCTGCCCAGTACCATTTCAGTTCAAGATTTTAATATCTTTGGAGATGGAGACTCCACAATCTCTGGGCAACCGGTTCCAGTGACATAGTCACTGGCAAGGAGTGTCTCAGAAATTCGTATCAGCAGAGGGTGAGTGTAGCAGGGTGGCAGACCTTAAGGATAAAGACAAAACTTAAATGAAGACTTGTTCCGATAGCTTTTTTCCTTTCTCTTTTGCATGTTCTTTTAGCTAAATTGAGCATGTCTTCTTTCCAGAAAGCTGCCAGATCACTGCTAGTCAGACTCCTGAAGAAGAGACCCCAGGTGTCTGAGACAGCTGGAGAATGGTTGGTTCCTGGGAGGTATGGCATGGGCCTGCTTAGGAGAGGAAGACAAGGTGGTTTTGCTTAAGGGACCAGAGAGGGGATAGCAGGGGGGCTAGCCCTGTTGTCTGTCAGGATGTACGCTGAACCATAGACTGAAGGGCATTTTTGATCTTTTATGTAAAGTATCATAACACCTGCAGTTATTTAGCTGAGTCCCCTGGCAGTGAAAGTCTTCACATGCTGGGTCAGGATTCTCTGAAAATAGATCCGTGATACACATGGTGTGCAGAACATTGGGAGCTGCCCATTGCCAGCCTTGCTGTCATTCTTTGGTCCTGGGGGACTCCCTGAAAGACCATATCGACTACAGGGTAGAGAGAGGACCGAGATGGCACAGGGTGCTGTCTGTCTGAACCTGGAATTTCCTTCCTGTGGGATGATGTCTCAGACTTAATATTATTTCAATATATTTATGTGCATCTCATTTCCTTTTTTCAGTGAAGCATAGTGTACGTTGATGATGCTCATCGCCAAGGGTGGATTACAGCTAAATGGGGCCCACATGCACCAAATTTCAGGCTAAAGAAAGATAGGAATAAAAAATTTGTTAGTGTTCTCTACAAGGTGGATTTTTGGCCACTTTCTGCCAAAATGCCCAGCTCCTTCAGACAGGCATGTGACATTGCTAATAGGCTCGTCAGTAAAGAGAAAAGGACTTTGGTTTTTTGTTTTTTGCAGGCATGTGACATTGCTAATAGGCTCGTCAGTAAAGAGAAAAGGACTTTGGTTTTTTGTTTTTTGCTTTGTTTTTGTTTGGTTTTTTTGTAATAATGGAACTGCACAATTTGCTTCATTAGTGCCTGAATCCAGTTTTTAAACATAGAAATGATTGGTTTTGGTTATGTGTGTGTGTGCACACACATGCGTATCTGTCTATCTGTATCTGGTGTCCTTGGACCAGAATATATTTGTTACTGTAGAATGACTCCTGTTTTCTTCCTGAAAAGTTAACAGGGGACCTAATAAATATGTAGTGATTTTAAACTTTTGCCAGCTGACTCTGGAACAGGTATATGCTTTCAAGTGGTGTTTAGTCACCCAAGTTTTTTGAGAACCGCTTTGGTTGTGTTAATGTTTTGTAATGCAACATGTTGATCCTCTTTTTTGACAGATGAGGCACTGCTGAGTAAGTGGCTTAATTTTATACCACAGTGAATAAAGAGTTTCACTGCAGAAGACTGGAGTTATGTTTATGCAGTATTTCTTATGTTTCTTTGGGAGAGGTGATGGCCTGTTCAAGATAGCTGTAAGACATGCTGGGAGATAAGACCTTTTTATTCAGGAGTGAAGGCTGGTATATCTTGTGCTTTCATTCTGAGCAATTATTTACATAGTCAATATGCCTTCCCCACTTACTGAGATATAACTATACACCATCAGGTAAAACAGCATGAAAGCTTATAATGTTTTGGGATGGGAATATGTTTTTGCCAAAGTCTGGCCTTGCTCCTTTTCCATGGACTCTTAAAACACTGGCACTGCTGGAAATGTCAGCTTCAGTGTTATCCCTGATGCCCATGAAGTTGTAATACATGGAAATGAACAGGTTTCTAGCTGTTTCCCTTTTAATTCTGTCTCTATGCATTGATAGGAATAACGCACCTCTTCTAAACATAAGCAGATCTTGATCTGGACCAGTAAAGGCATTAAGTTTGAGGCCGTCCCCCCTGGGCCCTGGGGTTCATGAGGATCTAAATTCATGCTGAGGCAGAAGATAGTGGGAGTCTATGTAAACTGCAGTGACATGGTAGGCCTCATATAACCTCTTTCACATTTTGGAAGGCTTCAGCTCCAATAGGGATTGATTTTATTTTTTTTAAATTATTATTATTTTTTAAATTTCTTTCCTGGAAGGAGGAAAAAATATGATTTTCATTTACACTTCCCCCTGCCCTGCGCCTGACAGGCTACAGGCTTCCCTTGATTCGGAAAGGATTGTTTGCTTATTTTTGCTCTTTGATCCCTTTGCAGAGGAAAGGTTATGCGTGGCTGCAGTCTGGTTTGAATTTTGCCCAGTGGCAAAAACTAGGCTGCATTAACTGTGAAGTGTTAGTTTATATCCTGAAGCTGATAGCAGGTGGTTATCTCTTCAGTTAGCAGCTCAGAATCTTGTTTTTGCTACTTGCTCGACAGCTGCTCTTAAAACAGATACTGCATTGTACCTTTGTGGGTAGAGTAGGAATTGAAAGCTGTAGTTCATTTCCTCAGTATTTTCAATCATTCTTGTCCTTACAAGGTACTTAGGAGAATTGGAGAAAAAGGCTGTTTTCCAGCATTCATACTTTGAACTGCTAATTGTGATGTGGAAGTTTAACATTTAACTTTGATAAATGCAAATGCTTTGATTTTGTTTTTCTTTTGTTTATTGGTTTGAATCCATGAATCCCCACCAGACTTCAGCTGAGTGAACTCAAGCTAAATTCCTGTAGTTGGACTACTGTGCACACTGTGTCATTAGATAGTCAAAAGCCACCTTGTGGCAAGTCCTAGAAAGTGGTTGACTAGGAAGCATGAGCATTAGACAACCAGGAAAAGCTATTAGAAACCTTTTCTGTTCCTATAGTTTGCGTAGGAGGCAAAGAGGAACATGTCCTATAAAGCTTTGCAGCAAGACTCTTCTTTCTCCTTCAGTCATCAGCACTTACCAGTTTATGTGAGGATGCAGGGATGTGTGTCATCTTTGCATCAAAAAAAAAAAACACCAATGTGTTTAAGTGAGATTAAAAACTCATTGGAGAGGAGCCGGTGTGGTTTAATGTTTGCTGCAGAGAGAGCAGGTGCAGAGCATTGACCTTGGCTGCACTGCCTCAGCCTGTTGCAGCTAGTTAGCCCTTTTCCCTGATGCGTGCTGGAGTGTGGTCCTTTCTGCTTCATCCTGCTGTCTGCAGTAGGAAAGTGACTTTTGGGGGTAGTTATGTCTCCCAGCTGCAGCTCTGTGTGAGAAGATAAACAAATGCTGCAACAGTGACACAGCCAGTGGAGAGGAGTGATGGAGGGTGGGCTGGTGTACTGATCTTGTAATGTCCCAGGGTGCCTATTTTCAGTGCTGTTTTAGGTGTGAAATCCCCGGATCCTGAGATTTAGCTGCAGATTTGCTACTCAGTGGAGTTTTAATGCTGGGGTACATATTAATGCTATTAACTCCCCTTGAGGTTTATTAAGGGGTGTGTTTTTGCTCTTGAAAATTCTTCTTAAATGAATAGCATCCATTCTTGTAGTCTAACCAGAATTCATAATTGACACCATAACTCATAAAGGCAGTGACAAAAAGATTTAAAGCTAAGTGAAAAGCACAGCAGCTACATGTACAAGTCACTACCCTAGAATAGCAGGAATCCTAACAATAGAAGACATATTGAAAGATGAGAAGTCATAGTGGGAACTGTATAACTAGAGCAAAGGCTTTTTAAAAATTTATTTTGGAAAACAACAGAAGCCGTGCTATTTCTCATTTCTGCAAACTGAGGGGTTAAAAAGAATTCTGGTGTCTTCAGGAACTGATGGCCTGCATTTTATTTTTCCTTAATTCTTGTCTAGAATTACTGGTAAGGATTGGGAAAACGGGGATTGAAGTGCCTGGTTTATTACTGGTTTCACCAACACTTTGTTTAGTATTGTTGTATCAATAATATAGTATTAGTTGGTGTTGGCCTTGCCAAGAGCTGTGCTCTTCTTTGGATGCTGGGTAGCTGGGTGAAAGAGTCGTGGGAGGAGGTGAGCCAGTTGTGTGCCATTGGGGAGGACAAATGGGAGAAAAACAGGGTCTTCACAGAGACCTTCCAGAACAAAGATCCTGAATCCCATGTCACAAGGAAGAAGGAATGGCTAGAGACTCCGTCAAAGGAGTGGTGGTTGAAGACTCACAAGAAGGGAGAGGCTGGAAACAGGGCACTCTGACAGCACTACAAAGGCTCCTTGTTTGTGGTTCTGAAATTGCAGAATGGGTATAGGACTTGGAGAACTGGTGAGGAGGAAGATGTCCCATCAGAGACTGCTGAAGCTCAGTCAAGTGTCTGCATGAAGGAAAAAGAGGGCAATAGTTATCAGAAGCTGTCTCCTGTGGAGGATGGGGGCACCTATCTGCCAACCTGACTTGATATCCTGGGATGTTGCAGGGAGATTGCTGAAGCTTGTCCAGCTTTCTGGCTATGCTACTCATCCCTGTGGTCACCAGTTGTTGTGGTTTAAACCCAGCTGGCAACAAAGCACCATGTAGCTGCTCGCTCACTTCCCCCCTCCCCAGTGAGACAAGGAGCAGAAAATAAAAACTCATGGGTTTAGACAAGGACAGGGAGGGATCACTCGCCAATTATGGTAATGGGCAAAAAACCAGACTCAACTTGGGGAAAAAAACCTAAAATCAATATAATTTGCTACCAATAAAATAAAAATGAGGATAATGAGAAATAAGTCCAAATCTTAAAACACCTTCCCCCCACCCCTCCCTTCTTCCTGGGCACAGGTTCACTCCTGATTTTCTCTACCTCCTCCCCACCAGCGGTGCAGGCATACAGGGAATGGGGGTTGTGGTCAGTTCATCACACCTTGTCTCTGCTGCTCCCTCCTCATCAGGGGGAGGACTCATCACTCTTCCCCTGCTCCACCATGGGGTCCCTCCCATGGCAGACAGTCCTTCTTGAACTTCTCCAGTGTGAGTCCTTTCCGTGGGCTGCAGTTCCTCAGGAACTGCTCCAGCGTGGGTCCTTCCCATGTGCTGCAGCCCTTCAGGCACAGACTGCTCCAGCGCGGGCTTTCCCATGGAGTCACGGCCATCTTCAGGGGCATCCCCCTGCTCTGATGTGGGCTCCTCCCCAGGCTGCAGGTGGGCATCTGCTCCCCCGCTCCCCTCCATGGGCTGGGGGGGGACAGCCTGCCGCCTCACCACGGGCTGCAGGGGCATCCCCTCCTCCGGCACACCTCCTCCCCCTCCTTCCTCCTCACTGACCTCAGTATCTGCAGAAGGGTTCCTCTCACATTCCACTCCCCCCACTCCCTGCAGGTTCCCCTTCTTAAATCTGTTATCCCAGAGGCACTACCGCCGTCGCTGATGGGCTCTGCCTGGGCCAGTGGCAGGTCCAACTTGGAGCCGGGGAAGCTTCCAGCAGCTTCTCACAGGAGCTGGACCTGCGGCCCCTCCCCCGCTACCAGAAAATAACTGCATGCCACACAAACCCATAACATTGCCCCATTCAGCACTGGTCTCATGTTTTTCCTAGCCTTCCTTTTCTCACCTATGTACTTATAGAAGCCCTTCTTATTGCCTTTGAAATCTCCGGCCTGATTAAACTCCAGGTGGGCTTTTAGCTTTTCTTTTTTTCAGGATCCTGAACTCCAATATCTCATGGTCATGGTAACCAAGGTTGCCTTTGATGTACACATCCCCAACAAGCCCCTTGGTGGTGGTGAGTATGAGGTCCAATAGAGCACCTCTCCTCATTGGTTCCTCTGTCACTTGGGTCAGGAAGTTTTCATCGATACTCTTCAGGAACCTTTGGAATTACTTATGTCCTGCTGTGTTGTCCCTCCAACAGATATTGAGGATCAGGGCCTGTGAACGTGAAGCTGCTTCTGGCTGTCTGTAGAGGGCCTCATCCACATCTTCGTCCTGGTCAGGTGGCCTATAGCTGACACCCACTATAATGTCACCTGTACCTATCGTCTCTTTAGTCCTTACCTTATAAGCTCTCAGTTGGCTCATTGTCCATCCCAAGGCAGACCTCCATGTGTTCCAGCTGTGCTCTCACACAAATGGCAACTCCACCACTTCGCCTTGTCTTCCTGGCCCGTCTTTCCCGAAGAGCCTGTGTCCCTTCATTGCAGCACTCCAGTCATGCGAGTCATCCCACCACATCTCTGTGATCCCAGCAAGATCATAGCCCTGCAACATTTCCTGATACAGTATGTGTCTTCCCAGTAGAACTGGATGGCAGCAGAGAAGCAATTAAAGAAGTGTAGAGTGTCAAGGCCCTCAGGATTCCTGATGAAAAAGTGAAGATGGGAGTGCTGAGGTAATCTGAGCTGGGTGATTTTTTGCAATAGAAGGAGTTTTGGCAATCCTTTGAATTAAGAAAGGATGGAGGAGTGATACGTGAAGGGTTCTACACCAATTAAGTGGTTCAATCTTCAAATTCACTTCACACAGTCAAGGAATTCAGATTAGAAAAGGCAACTTTGTCATTTGGTTTACCCTCTTTCACCTAGGTGTAGAGACATACGAGTTGGGAAGAGGAGCTAGAAGAGGTGCAACCTTTTCCTCTAGTTCTTTCTGTGATGGCAGACAGTTGAGAACTGTGGTAGAACCCAGTCGCTCAGCATGTAGTTGCTGTGGAGAGCCAGCATAGGTGAAAAAAGTGTTTTGCACTTATATTAAACAGATTCCTCGACTCAGGGAACACCTAACTTCACCATGAAAGTGGATGTATGAAAATCCTGTTTTAACTATTTGGTTAATATGTTCAAAAGCACAATGCTTTATATGTATAATTTTGTGTTGATAAAGAGTCAAGTCAAACATCAGTCCTTTCTATTTAAGATGGATTCAGTGCTCATGAAAGATGCATTTGCTGAGGTAAGGATGGAAGACTTGTTCAAAAAAAAGGTTCTTGGCCACCAGTGGCAATTTGTCCTAACTTTTTTTCTTCCATCCTTCTTTGCTTTTGAAAGAAGGAGCTGTCTATTGTGTTTCCTTGTCCTGTAGCCAAGGTTATGAGGCAAAAGAGTTGCCCAAGCGCTGTAAATACAAGTAATTGTTCCTTGTGGGGTTTAGGATATTCTGAAACCTTACAGAAAAATAGTGAGATGAAATACTGCATTTGTGCAGAAAATGTGTCATGCTTCAGTACATTACTGTTGTATCAGTGCTATATTGTATGAGTTCACGTTTGTGAATTACACACCAGTGTGGTAGAAAGTGCTCCAAAGCACTTAAACATGTGCTGTGTTTTGTGCTTGTGCTTAAGTTTTAAGCAAATGCTTAAGGAGGCATGTTGCCTGGTAGAATGTATTTGATTGACTTAAGAAGCTAGAATTGCTGCAAATCTTACCCATACTCCTGTTACAACATTTGAATAGTTTAATTTACATAATGAATATCTCAGTCCTTTGACTAAAAGTGTTTTCCTTTTGATTCATAGTCCACTTAAAAAAGCACTCTCTCTTCTAATATATATTTTATCAAAAAGAATAATTATATGCTGTATTCTCATTGCTAAACTGTGTTTGTAAAGACTTTGAAAACAGTTTATTTAGGGAACATTAAGCTGGGTAGCAATAAATTTAAAACATCTGCAGAGTAATCAAGGGGCTGATAATTAATCCACTTTTGCAATCCACTTGTTGCCAAAGTAATAATGCTTCTGGGGGGAGAAACGCCTTGTCTAATATCAAGCAGGATTAACAGTAGTATTGCAATCTCAGTCCCCAGTGTTCCTTGTATGCTACAAATGAGAGCCTTTGTACGGAAGTGAGAGAACGGACATCTGTATTGTTATTTATGAATGCAAATAAGTGTCCTGATTTTTCAGAAGTGTGAAGCACAAAAATCAGGTCATTTAAGTGGCAAAAGACATAGAGACAAGTGTTTGAGTGGTTCTGAACAAGAAGCTTCACTTGAGATTTAAAGAAAAAAGTCTGCAATCTGAATCCCTGTGCTGATGATATTATGAATACTGCGTACTGAACTAAAAACTGTTACTGTAGTTTAGTTTTCTGCAGCTTCAGTGTGTAGCATTTTACATGGGTGTGCTAGTGCTGGTGAAATGGCTTTCCCTTAACCTCCCTTATAGCATACCCCTTTAATACATCACTATCATAGATTTATGTACTGCCTTAAATGTTTCTGTTTCTTAGAGAACAGATGTAAGGCAGAACAAAGCTGACTTGATAAATTCGGTTTGATAAGGTAAAGGTTTTCCGACGGTGCATAAATGCCGTATTAATGGAAGCTATCATCCTTTCTTCATTTTACTAAAGCTGGTTATTGCCATTGTTGTTTTTTCATTCACTTTAATGTGTCTCCCAGCAACTGAAATTCACTTTCAGGGTAAGGTGTTTGAACATTTAAGGTCCAACTGATCTGTGCTGTGCCCAAGGAAAAGATATTCTTTTAGTTCATGGGCCATATTGTTTCAATAGGCAGCTTCGTAAGAGTTGCACTCTCTCTGTGAGTCTTACAGTCTTGTCTGAATTCACACAAGTTGTTTCTGACACAGTCTGATGGAAGGGTGTGCTTTTTCTCACCCATAATTAATCACTAACTGCGATTAAACTGGAAATTTACTATTCTTAGCAGTGGAATGAACATCACCATAGGATTCAGAGTAACAATGTTCACATTTTCTGGAGTCACACTTTCTTACTCCTGCCTAGGTGCTTGGCTCTTCTTCTTAACCTTTATGGCTTTTTCATAGTCTTGGAATAAGACTACTCAGCTGATGACTTACTAGCTCCCAACCAGTAACAGCTTCCTTCTTAGACTGTACTTACTTCTTCTAACTCGACAGTGATGGAATTGTTCTGACTTTAGGCAAAAGAATGGTCTTTGTTTGTTGATTTAAAATGACAAAAACCTACATGAAATAATAAACACAAAGACAGCCTTGGTTTATATATAAAATACAGCTTTTCAATCTCTAATTTTTATAGTCCAAGAAAACTGCTCTGTGGAGTAGTAATTTTCTGGTAGCAGAATTATTCTGAGTTCTTTGGTTCAAGTAGTCCTTCTCTTTCTTCAGTTCCCTTGCTTTTGACACCTGCCAGTGTACATCTGTGCAACAGACAGCTGGAACTGAAGCTGCTTCTTTATGAAAGAGCCGTGAGTGAGCTGAACAAATAACAATAATTACAGGGTTGGAAATTGTTGGCTTCCTTGCATAATTCATAAAAGATTCAATTAAATGTTTCTTCAGCTAGAAGCAAATCACTGCTTCCTCTTAACAACAGCCTCGAGGAAGAATTAGGCTGCCTTAAGAGTGTGTAGGGCCCCCTACACCTTGAGTATAGTGGTAGGGACTGTTGGACCTTGTAGAAACTGGGGGATCTGTGCTGACTACTGTCACTCTGAGCCCACAGGAGGCTTTTGGGCAAAAACCCGGAACCCCAACTGTGATAACCAAGGGGCTGATTATGTAGTGTACAGTTTGTCTAATGCCTTTTAAGGTGAAGGAACCTTTAAAGATCACTGAGTTGCAACCCTCCCACGATGGGCAGGGACACCTTCCACTAGACCGGGTTGCTCAAAGCCCCATCCAACCTGGCCTTGAACACTTCCAGGGACGGGGCATCCACAGCCTCTCTGGGCAGCCTGTCCCAGCACCTCACCACCCTCATCATAAAAACTTTCTTCCTTATATGCAATCTAAATCTACCCTCTTTCAGTTTAAAACTGTTACACCTTGTCCTTTCACTACAGGCCCTGGTAAAAAGTCTCTCTTCTTCTTTCTTATTAGCCCCCTTTAAGTACCAAAAGGCCTCAGTAAAGTCTTCCTGGAGCCTTCTCTTCTCCAGGCTAAAGAATTTTGAGCAAAGCAGCCATATTTTATTGTATGTTGGTATTTAAAAATGTCCAAAATTAGTGTAGCAAAACCTGGCACTTATCATAGTTCTCACCACTACATGACTACATCATTGCCCAACAGCCTATTACATCAATAAATAAATATGTGCATTAGCCCTTGAAACCAGGATTTTAAATACCCATGCAGCAGCTGTTAGTCCAACATTTGAGACAGGAGGATGCACAGAAGGCAAAGAGACCCTACCAAATGGTTTAAGACTACCTGGGACACTTAATGGATGTGATAGCCCATTCATTTCTGGAGATAATTTTTTATATAAAGTGCATGTTACTTATATCACTTTGCCATCTTTGAAATATTTTTCTTGTTCTTGCCATACTTTCATCTCTGCCAGAATACAAATCATAAAATCACTGTTGTTTTACGAAATTAATGTTCTGACGGCGATGGGGTTGCTGTTTTACTAATCACTAGCAACATAATAGAAAAAAAGAGGGAAAAAAAGCAAGTTTTAAGTATTTCCTTTTCAGAGGTTTCTGTTGATTCCTGAGGTAAATGGAAATGAAATGTGCAGTTTGGCTTCTGCCTTCAGTGTTTTCCTATGCCAAGCAAAACTGTGCCCCTCTTTCCTGAGGAATGAAGAGGAGAGAGGGAAGGATGTCCTGCTGGTAGAAGTCCATTAATTCTCCAGGATTGTAACCTGTCATTCTCATGGCATTATTTAGGAATCTCAAGATGAAACAATGAAGTTTTATAGAGAAACCACTTTTAAAAGACTGGCTAAAACATTCTTTTGTTAGCTGACTTTTACGTACAGCTGGCCTAACAGAAGTCAGTGTATTAAACTACTTTCTTCTATTCTGACATCACTTTTGTAGTACAGGTTTTAATTTTCATCATCATTCCTGTTGTCAGTTTGTGCTAACTCCGAAGATTACTTAGGTGCTTTAACCACAAGCATCCACAATGCCTGTGCACCTGCACATGAGTCACAGCTGGAGCCTGATGTAGGATTTTTTGGCTCAGCAACTAATTTCATTGGGTTTTGCTTTAAAAATGGTTTGTACAGAGTAGGGCAGCACAGCTTACAATAAACAAAAGAGCGGATAAAAAGTTTTTTTTTTTTCATTTCCTCTATTTCCTTTTTCCCTGCTGTTCTCTATTCTGCTATCAAATGCTATGCTGAAAGTGTGTTTTTCATGTTTCCTCTGGGAGTTTATCAGTTCCATTATTGTAACTGAGACTTTTATAGTGAGAAGATTTTGGGGAGAAGAAGACTTATTAATAAAATGCATTATTCAGCTTTGCAGGAGTTCCTTCAAACTGTAGTGTAGAATAATTACTGCCCATTTCTTTGTTTTACTTAAAATGAATGTCAGTCAGTCATGGCCACTCCCTTAAATAATTAGCTTCTGGTGGATGAAACACTTCCACTTCATGTGCAAATAAACCATGGGTCCTCCAGTACAAATAAGAATTTGACAGAAATATACATTATTAAGCAATGTAAACATTCTGGGTCTAGCAGATGAGGAATTTTCCGTAAATTGTCCATAGTGGGGAAAACAACATTCTGCTTGTGGATTCAAGGCCAGAAGTGGTTCATGGAACAGAGAACCTGCTCTCATTGTGCTTTGCTTAGCAATTTCTACTTTAAATTAACGGCTTAAATCAGGTGAATATTCTCTTTCATCCTTTCTTGAAGATGTGCTTGTCTCCAGATGATATCTGCGGTTTTGCTTATCATGTTTTCTCCTCTCACAGCTGCCCTTTCTAGCAGCAATCTAGCAGTTATGCACTGAAGCATGTCTTAAAAAAAGAAAAATGAATCATTCACAGATGTGGTACCTTTCAGTCATTTATTGTGCTGAATGTCCTATATGGGCATGAAACTAAATCCTGATTGATTTAGGGTGTTAATATTGCCCTCGTCACCCAGTGTAAAGATGGCTGTGTTCAGTGTGGTGGAGAAAAACTAATTCACAGTGAGGATTTCTGTATTCAACTAGTGGGGCTAAGCGCATTTCTCCTCAGCCTAAATGGAATATGGCACATACGCCCTACAGGATGCAGTCATTTTTCTTTCTTTCAGTAATAAACCAACCCAGGTAATCTTGACTTTGCACTTACACAGTAAAGTATTTGTTTTGCTTCTGTCCCCTTGAAACTCTTTTTAGATTATAAGCATGTTAGATGTAAAAACATAATCCAGTTTGATCAACTAAGGTGATGACATTTATGTAGATAGCAATGGCAGGGTTCCTCCCGGATCATTCACTAAGACCACCAAGACGTTATGCAACTCAACCTTGTCCTGTCAGGCAAAACCATATTCTGTTGCCTGGCTTCCTTGGCACAGGATTATACAAAGGTCTGAGGTCTCTAAAACTGGACTGAGGAGGAGTTTTAAGTATTTGGATTTAAAATTATGATTCCTCCACACCTGCTCAGCAGACTCCAAATTCCTGTAGAAACCTCTTCCTCTTTTTTCCTCTCCCCTTTTTCTTGCTTCCCCCAAGTTTAAGTGCAGTTTTGCCTCTTCTGTGGCAGAGACCTTGAGAACCCTGATCCAGTGGGTACTCAATCTACGTTGAGCAGAGTAAGTATCGCCTATAAGAGTCTTTTTTTCAGATGGACTTCATTGCCATCACTGTCCGCAAAGAGAAGGGACAGCAAGAGAGCTAGGGTAGAGGGGCCAATATGGAGGCAAAGCATGCTAGTTTGCATTTGTACTACAAAACTTAGATAACTCCAGCTGAAATGTAATTTTTCTTTTAGTCACTGGAATTGGCAAATAGGAGCTAAGAGGGAGAATAGCTCAAATTAGTGCGAACATTTACTAACAAGTCAAATAAGCAATAAAGGAATTTCCCAGACTCTTGTTTACCTATGCTTAATAAAGTGTGAGATAATGAATTAGGATAGATTGCTTGTTAGTAGGCAACAGCTTAGTCAAGGGGATGAGTTGTCATGAACTACCAGAATGAAGTATAGATGTCTATAAAAATGTCAGGTCCAAGCTGAAACCAAAGCTTAGACATTAGTTTATAATCACTTTTGTATTATACTGTGAAGAGTTGTTACAAGTAAATGACATGCCATTCAGTCCTACTGTAATTAAAGAATGCTAATGAGACATGCCAGGCAGTGTTCTGCTGGGCAATTATACCAATTCATATAATGACATAAGGCAGGCAGCAGAACAAATGCAGGCTAGACCTGCAGACCACCAGCAAAAGCTCAGGCACTAATACAACTACATGAATAACTAATTGAATTCTGATATCTACTGATATGCTAATAGACACGGAAAAGTGCAAAGTGACTCAGCAAAGGCTCTGGGCGATGCTGCACACAAAAATACTGTGCCTCCTGGCTAGATGACTGCTTTGGCCAGAAACGGGTTTGTAGAAAGCAACAGTGGTACTCTGTAGTGTTTTAGCACTTTCAGAGAATCACTTAAAAGCCATTCAGTTCACTTTCCACTGCTGGTTGTCTGCTTCTACATATCTAACATTTTTTCTGCCTGTACAAAACATCAGTAGTTGGTAGATCCAGGCTGGTTCTCATCTTTCTGTCCTGTTCCTATGCATTAAGTTGCATTCATATACAGTATTGATGTGAGTGTGTCTGTAAAATCTCATGTTATTTTTTGCTAGAATCAATTTCTCACATCCAGTTCTCCGTGGAATATAATTATGGCATGGATTTGTTCTCCTTGTCCCAAGGCTGTAGGTTTCTGACTTAGTTCTTTGGGCAATGCCTATACAGAGAACCAGGTCAAGAAAGTCCTTCTTCAGCCCAAATATTGTAGCCTTTGATCAGAGCATTCCTTGCTCAAACCTGCATGAAAAAGAGCTGGCAAACTGTGTTCTGCATAGGTAGTCAGAAATAGAAGCAGGGCAGGGAAGGGACAAATGAAGTCACCAAAAATTTAATTCATACTTTCACTAAATTTTATTACCAATCCTCTAAGTTCTTTTATTTGTTTCCAGAGGCCAGAAAATTAAAGAGGAAATGATCAGTAATTTTAAATGAAATTTTATTACAAGTTATGAATCATGAATCTATTTAGTTGATGAACATTTTTATTAAATGGAGGTCACAAGATATTTCTAATTGTTACTCTGCTTGGGAAAAATTAAATCTAGGGGAGGTGCTTCAGGGAGCACACGCTACTCCGGGTACAACTCAAGCTTGTATTCAGATCTCCAGCTTGTTACTGAAAAGTGGAGTAACTGCAACAGAACAATCTTCTTTGGCTGGAGGCTTGCTGATACTCTGAAAGGCAATCCCTCACTTAGGCAAGACATCCTCAAATGGCAGAAGCAAAGGCAGCAGGATCATCTTGAAATAAGGGGAGAGGGTGTTTCCTTGACATTTGGTATGTGGCTTTCTCTGTAGTCTCAGACTTGAAGGCAGCATTTCTCATGCCAGATAGTGACAGTCATGAGAGTTGTGTGGAGCAGAAATAAACATGTGCCCAATATCACTGTTGTGCCTGGTACTCAACACCATAGAAAAAATATGGCCGAGCTACACTTTTCTTGAGGGAAGGGGTGTAAACCTGTAGATATTTTTGCAGTAGATCTATGCCAAAATAGAAGTCCATTTACTTTCAGTCCTAAAAGTATGACAACTGTGAACTTACTTTTCTTAAACTTTGTGAGTTCCTTTATGCTTGAGCCCCCTCATGCTTGCTGAAAACCTTTGGCTAGCACGTACTATTGGGACAAAAAGCCACATGAAACTAAGATTAAGCTTCAGTCTGACTTCCACTGTGGTCAGATGGGAGTTTTCCTACCACCTTCTATGACTTGCCACTATTTTGCTGAGGATGTCCCACAGCTATGCAGGAGAATCTGGATGTATCCACACTGGGTGCATAGTGCCTGAATCCAAACTAAAACCACGTATTTTTGAAGGTTCATTTTATACTGTTAGCCGTCTTTTAAAAGTCAGTTGGTCCCTTGCCTTGCTGATTTCAGCACTAACTTTCCTTTCAATTCCTAGAAACCAAATGATACCTCAACACTTGGAAACCATTTCCTTAAATCGTGTGGGAACTTCAGGCACATTCAGAAGCAGAATTTGCCAGGAGCTGTAATTCAGAGACAAAACCATTAATGGTACACATAAATTACAGCCTGATGGAGGAAAAGCAGTCAAGCATAAAATAACCGACATATTTCCTTAATCACATCAGACCACTGATGTAACCGGAAAGATACAATAACAACATGGTAGTAGGTTTTATTATTAGATGATATGTTTGGCTGTTCCAGCCTTTAAAATCAATTCCAATGTATCTTTAAATTCTGCTCTTTGCGTTAACCGTTTGCACCTGGTGATACAATTACTTTTGGCCATCCTCATTACTTGAAAACTTTCTAGCATTTTTCAAGTGTAAATCATCAGGGTAGTCCAGGTATCATACATTGTCTGTTCTGGAGGATATTTCATTCAAAAGGCTGCAGGTATTCACATTTGGAGTTTTCCTTTTCCCTTGCACAGCAACAGCGGCACTGTGTGTACTGTATATTTAGGCTTGTGCATGTCTACCCTGTTGTATTGTGAGTACAATAGTTTTTAATATAATAATGTAAAGATTCTTTAAGGCAAGAATCCTCTATGTTCTTTAACATCTCAAGCTCCCAAAGTAGCAGGGGCTGGGAATTTCCAAGGAGGCTACAGGGAGCTGGGATCTAGCTTTGGTTCAAAAGAAATTATGATTTTTTGTCACTAGCTTTTCTAGGCTCCTCTTAAAATTTTAGCTTCTGACAGTTTTCAGTAAGGGCCAGGGTGAAAAATTCTGTGAAGAGAGTAACGTTCTGTTGAAGACTTCTGCAAAGCAGGAGTAGATGGCAACCGGGACTCATTTCTATGCTATGTTCAGAAGTGTCATTGCCCTTTCCAGTTTGTGGTGCTACCAAAGAAACGCACGAGAAATACTGACGCAATCAAGGCTTCTTGTGCTGGAGGTGGCCTATTTTTGCCACCTTAAGCGTGCTTGGCTTGTTAGTTATACCTTCTTTCTGGAGGGAGGTTGTCAATCCAAGGAAGTGGTTCGTAGTTGTAATCTTTTTTGTCAACCTGCACAATTATTCCTTAAGCTAGTTCACAGTTCAACTTGTTCCTTGGTGTTGATTTTGCACAAACGGGCTGTAATCAGAATGCAGGCTCATCATATGGTCATATTAGTTCTGAGCAGCGTGGTGGTTATGCAGATGTGAATGTCGAACACGTCATTTGTCCTTTTTTTGGTACTTGCTTTTGTCCCTTTGCTGAGTGGTATCACATGTCTCAAAGACATTTCTTAGCAGAGGAAAAACCAGCAATGCTTAACTTGGGAGTGACATGATGTACTGTGTTTTTATTCAGCCCCCACTTTGTTGGGCCAAGACCAAGGTCAGGTTTCCTCACCACAGCTTTGCATCAAAGATTTACGCTGCCCGAGTCCAAGACAGTGGCTGCATTCTCCTAAGACAGGGTAACTTTTTCTTGTCTACAGGGTTACTCTGACAAAAAACTCTGAGCGATGCAGAGCACTAGCAGGGGCAGCATACTTTTCCAGGAGTCAAGATTGCTTATTAAGGGAGGGGGAAAAAAGTGCTTGCAAACCTGTGTATAGCCTTGCAAGGTGGTAATGTCCATCCTAGCAAAAGTCAGGCACTGTATTATCAGTCACACAATTTAATGCTTTTCTTTGCCTTTTTTTTCTTCCCATACAGGATGCGTTTTCTGAGGCTGACTACATATCCACATGCAGAGTTTTAGACATTTATCTGCAGTCCCTCTCTTAAACCTGAATTAATGCTGAGGAGTAGCTACAAGAGTATAGTTGTCCCTTGATATCAGAAGGAGGAAAGGGACAGGGTGAGGGAGAAGGGATATGCACACAAAGAGCAGCACCTGGTTCGCCTGCCCCCTTTCCCTTTGGGACAACCCACAAATGAAGCTCACTGAGTCTTGTGTTCTGTGCTGGTACAGAAGATGGTAGTCAAAAGGTAACAGTGAGGTGTGAAAACAGTAAACAGAGGCAGGAAAAGTCGAAATTTGCTGTCCAGCACAGGATGTTTCTGCCAGGCTCCTGTGTTTTTGCAGAGATGGAGGTGATTTTTTTGACTGTCCTGAGTCCCTGTGAACACCGGTGCTCTGGCTGAATATGGCTGAATAAATGTAGAAAAAGGGACAGTATTTGTATTACTCAGCATAGCCATGTATTTTCTCCTGCTTTACTGCAAATCTGAAACTTCTCTTCCCACATTTCTTTGCCTGCATCTGATTTTAAAGGGCTGTAATAGAAAGCAGATTAACTTCAGAGTAAACATGATTTATCTATTAAGAAGAATCTGCAGCACAATGGCCACACCAGAACAAGTTGGGATGTGTATTCTTCTGATGCTATGGTGTCATAATGTTTAGTAGTTGCTTTGGTTTACCCTGCCTCACTGGGGCCGCTTATTGCCATGTGGTGTTTTTGGTGAGACAAGCCGTCTCACCCTTCCTGGGTGGCTTTCCTTGGGCGAGGAATAAGTCACCCTGTGAGAGAACTCAGCCATCACAAATAAAAGGCAGCACTTTCCTTGGAGGGGAAGTAGGAGGAGACAAGACCACTAGTCCAGAAATCTAAGATGGTTTTCTGAGTTGAGAAAGCTTTTTCTGCCTCTCATGCACTGCAGTAGGGAGCAGAGCACATGTGAAAGTTCCCGCTTTTTCAACTGTCTAGCAGGACTTTGCATCATAAATACTGATAAATATTTATTATGAAAAAACTCAGTCATTTTGTTCTTCCTAAGACAAGTAAAAGTAGAAAAAAATAAAGCAAGATAAGTGTAAGTTTGCTGTGATCAACTGATCACTCGTGGAAAAAGGAGGCATGTTAGGTGGTTTTGGCACTGGTCTTTTGTCCAACAACTAATCCCAGTGTAGAAGTGAAGATATTCTGCAGGCCTGGGCACTATGTGACTTCTACTAGTGCGAAAAATACCACTTTTAAAGCTTTATATATTGGTGGAAACTTTAAAGATCATATTATTGCAGTGTACCGTTAGGTTTCAATCTGACATCTTGTGTAGCTGCTGAGTTAGACTTAGCATAGGACAGCTACTGAAGGAATAACAAGTGACTGAGATTGGCTTCTGTAGCAATTTGGTCCATTAAACCCTCTCTGCCACTCATTACTGCCCAGGAAATATCTTCTACTTCAATTAGTACAGTGTAATTATATACTGGCTGTGGTGATTGATTGTTTTTCTACAGCAAGCAGCAGCCCTGCAACATATATTGCAGTCCTTGGAACCCTGTCGGATATAATTACAATAAAGAAACAATACTACCTGCACAAGCCGAAGGCAAATTGCTCTTATTCTCTTGCTGAAGAACAGCAAAAAGTAGCTCCTAATTACAGACAAATTTTACAATTTTTATCATAACAAGTGAGCATGTAGGCTGTTACATTAATGAGAGGATGTATGTGAAGTAAGAGGTGCTATTCAGTGTGAAGACTTGGCTATAAACAGACTAAACCTCTGTTAGGTGAGGGCATAGTACTAAAGCCACCCACTGCTTTGAGTGTTTTTCATACGAAAAGTCCTCATACGCCTCACAGAGGTTGGAATGATTTACCAGGAAATACAAATGGAGGGTGGAGGGTGGCATCTGGTTGCACAAGAATGTGAAGAGGTGAAATGTAAAGATGGTACCTATCGAAATTGTACAGAGTATACTGTTGCCCCTCCACTTCGAAAGAAGTGTCACGTAGAGTGTAGAGAAGTTGAGATTTTTTTGTGTGCTTGTTACTTCCATGTTAAGACTACTTCATTCACATGTGGTAAGTTGGATACATCAGCTGCCAGCCTTACAATGCCAGCAATGAAAGCCACATTGTCTTATAGACTCTTTACATCTCTCAAGTGATAGTAAAAATCATGTAGGACAAGTTAGCTGACCTGTGCTTTTGCCTCATCTTCAGAGTATGTCCTCAATTATACCATGCAAAGGTATAAACCACATTGCAAAGGCACAGTTGAATCCATCTTCAGGCTCTTAGGTGCCGATGCAGGAACTCAACACTGCAGCGTAAAAAAATTCAATACAGTAACTGGACTTCAGGCCGAGTTTCCAGGTAAGCAAAGTGACAGTGGAATCAGTAAAGCACAATGCGGAAGAAAGCTGTTCTTCCTATTTGTCGAGTCCTCAGGGAGCAGCTTGTAAGACTTGTTCTACGCTGCCAGGATCCTAGCACTGACCAAGTCCTGATTCACCATAGAAGCCAGTACTTTAACAGAAAGCTGCTTCTTGGCTCCTTTTCAGGTATTTTTGCATATCTGAAGTGGGATTGTTCCCTCTTTATGTTGTGTGTGTGTGTTTCCACCTCGGAGCAGACACGCAGCTGCAATCCAGATCTGTCTGGATATCGTCACAAGCAACCTGTCTTGGAACAGAGGCTAGATTTCAACACAGCACATTTACCTGGTTCTTTCTTTAACCTAAACAAAGAGTACTTCTTTTGAGGCACTGCCCATCCATCAAGAGATTTCTTTCAAACATTGCAAAAGAGTTCTGTAAATCTATGACTACTTGCTCAATTTGAGGAATTTTACTTGAAGACTATCACAGACAAAGTAAAGTTTGTTATCTGTACCTCTTCATGTAGTACATTTTAATGCCTGAATTAAAGTGTAATAAAACCTAAGAATTTTGTTTTTTCTTAAAGGTAGGCATGCGGTATCTGGTTGTACAATTAGGCTCTGGTATTAAAGCATTATAATACCTATTCCAGACCTGTATTATGGTGTTTTCCAAGTACAATGCTGTAATGCTTTAAGTATTCTAAATTATTTTACTATAATCCATCTCCTACACAGGCTGAACTCTGAGGGCCTTAGCTTACTATTCATTACAAAAGAGTTAGCTTCATTGCCCAGTGGGCTTGCAATCGGTATATATGCCAAAAATAATAGATGGAATAACACAAATAGTACTTAGACCAACCAGTACTCTCAAAGTCTACAGGAACACTGGAGCAATCAAATATGGAAAGTGCTTGTATGTGGTCTGACTGGGATGGAGTTCATATCAGCCCATATGGTGCTGCGCTTGGCATTTGTGGCTACAACAGTGCTGATTTGGCTACTGGTGAGCAGTGCTTGCACAGCGTCAAGGCTGTCTCTCCAAACCACTCCTCCAAAGGCCAGCAGGCTGGGGGTGGGCAAGAGGCTGGGAGGCAACACGGCTGGGACAGCTGACCCCAGCTGACCAAATGCATGTCCCCTACCATACGACATTGTTCTCAGCAGTAAAAGCTGGGGGAAAGGGGAAGGAAGGGAGGACATTTGTGGCTATCGTGTTTGTCTTCCCAAGTAACCATTATGCATGCTGGGGACCTGCTTTCCTGGAAGAGGCTGAACTGCCTGCCATCTGCCTGCCGATGGGAAGCAGTGAATGGTTTTGTCTTTTTGCTTTGCCTGTGTGCAACACTTTTGCTTTCCTTATTAAACTGTCACTATCTTGATCCACGAGTTTTTTCAACTTCTCCTGATCCCATGGCAGAAGAGAGTGCGAGTGGCAGGGTGGGTGTTTGGTTGCTGGCTGAGGTCAACCCACCACAGTACAACAAAGGTGAATCCGAAAAGATTATTGATTTTAGAAATTATGTTTTAAGGCAGCTTACTAGAAATAATAAAAAAAGGTCTGCTTTTTTAAAGAAGACCTGTTTAGCAGTCCTTGAAAATCAGGTCCCTCACAGTTGGGCATGCAAAGTCTTTCTTAAAATATCCTGTACATAATAATTAGTATGTAAAGCCACTCTCATTAGCTGCTAAAATGATTTGTGTGCACTGATATTTGAACATCAGTGTGTACCACATAACAAAAGTAACATGGTAGTAAGATGAGCAGGTTTAGAGGTCTATGATGCTCTTCCTCCTGATGGCAAAACAGTAAGTTACAGGGCTGTAGGAAAGATTATCAGTGGTGCCTACCTTTGTGTTATATATCTGTGCTCCATCTACTGAGTAGCAATACAATGTGATCTTTCACAACTTCTGCAGTCTTGTCTTCTCTCAAGTGCATGTAATCATTACAGTGCTCTACTTCATCACAAATACACAACATAATTTTTTGCCTCCTTGAGACTTGAAACACAAGTGTTTCTTGTGTTAAATATTAAAAATTCTGTTTATCACTGCATTGTTTTAGGTTTCAAAATTTGGTGGCTGCACAATTAGTGTAACCAAGTGACAGAGCTGGAGTGCAGCATGATTATGACTCTTGTTTTTGTGCAAGCAATTAACAGCTGATAGGAAAGGCGCTAATTACTGTAGTTAGTCGCAATACACTACCTAGTTGCTTGCCTTTCCTAAGTTGCATCAGTGCAGAGAGTCTTTAGAGAAGAACCTAGATGGTTTTTGGCAATTTGGCAACATGAGTTCAGTGCTAGCTTCAATGAAGTAGGCAGTTTTGTAGCAAATTTGTTCTCAATACCACTTTACTCATTGCTCTTCCAACTTCAGTAATAGAAGTGCAATATTTAGTATTCTTTATTCATTCCTGACTTTGTAAGAAGCGTTTTTTTGGCCAGGCTGGGATCACTTTTTATTTAATTTTGAATTTATTATATGCTTAGAAAGAAAAAAAATCAACTAAGAGAAGAAAGAAGCTGCAATTATTTTTTCTTTCACATTTATATATTCATTAGAAAATACTGTGCATAAAATCATTGAATTGTATAATCTAAAGAGGAAATGAGGAAGAAAAGCTGTATTACCTCTGCAATGTCAATAAAACAACCTACCATTGAAAAGAATATCTGATTTTACACTTCCACACTGCAGTAATGGCAGCCACATGCACTCAAGGGTATCAAACCCTAAATCATCAATACGGTTTTGAGTAACTTTCCACAACTGATGGCCAAGGCAACTTCCAGTAACTTCAGTGGGTAAAATACTGTGGTGGTGGCCTTTAGTAATAGCAAAGAAACAGGGAGAGGCAAAGGGGTGAATTTCCGGACAAGGCTTTGCTCACACCTGAAAGTCACACCAGCCTGTTCAGTGCAACATTCAACTCCCATCTGTTCGAATCTGTTCCTTGAAAATTTCACAGTTTCCTAATCTGTGGTCAAAATGCCCTTGAAGAGAAAAAGTTGTACTAGAAAACAAATTGTCTCAAAGTACTTATGGCCAAATTTACCATTATGTGCTTTAAAGATTGCATAGAGTGCTCCTGTGAAAAGCTAGAGGCTGGAATTTTCATTAAAGCTGTGCCCTGTTGATATCCTGAGAGCTCCCAGTGCTTTCTCTGATATCAGTCAGTATTTCTGTGGGTGAGGATAGGTCACTGTGCCTTCTCTGCCAGTAACAGTTGAACTAGACCTGCTATTAAGTCATAATTTAAGGTAAATGTATTCAGAAGTATGTCTACCTTACATTGCTCATCAAAGATTGCCTTAAAGTCTTTGTCGTGGTTTAACCCCAGCCAACAACTAAGCACCACACAGCCACTCACTTGCTCCCCCCGTCCCGCCATGGGATGGGGGAGAAAATTGAGAAAAGAAGTAAAATTCATGGGTTGAGATAAGAATGGTTTAATAGAACAGAAAAGAAGAAACTAACAATTATAATGATAACACTAATAAAATGACAATGATAATGATAAAAGAATTGGAATGTACAAATGATGTGCAGTGCAGTTGCTCACCACCTGCCCACTGACACCCCATTCATCCCCCAGCGGCGAATAACTCCCTGCCCCCACTCCCCCCAGTTTATGTGACGTCCCATGGTGTGGAATACCCTGTTGGCTGGTTGGGGTCAGCTGCCCTGGCTGTGTGCTGTGCCAGCTTCTTGTACCCCTCCAGGTTTTCTCGCTGGCTGGGCTTGAGAAGCTGAAAAGTCCTTGATTTTAGACAAAAAACTACTTAGCAACAACTGAGAACGTCAGGGTGTTATCAACATTCTTCACATACTAAACTCAAAACACAGCACCGTACCAGCTACTAGGAAGACAATTAACTCTATCCCAGCTGAAACCAGGACAGTCTTCTAATTTTTTTTACCTGATTTTAATGGTAAGATCCCAATGTGACTTTTACGGCTTCAGAAGATAACAAATTACTTTAATCTTGTATACTTAAATATGATCGTTTTTCTCCTGACTGAAAGCAAGTGGTAGAATTTCATCTAATGGGAAGCCTGGAATTTGCAAAATACTATTATTTTTTTGACCTTATCACTAAAAAAACCCCCCCACTCATCTTATGGATCAAACAGAGGGCACTGGCTTCCCAAATGCTAACTGAAAGAGAAACAATTCATCAAGTAACTTTTTAATTTGTACCAATAAAGGAAAACTGGCAATAGTGGAATGTATTTACATGGCTTCCTTTAAATTCTCGCCCCTGCCAGAGAAAGGCCAGTGACCCTCTTAGGGACTGTGTACCAGCTGGTGTCTCCTGCCTTTTCCCGCTCCAGCTCCACTGCCTGAGAGTTGCCTCCAGCCCACTGTGATGATCGGTCCTCAATGTGTGTGTCTACTCCTGACAGAGATACACTTTACCTCTTATTACCTTACATATCTTACCTGGAGAGTAAACTGAAAAAAAATAGAAAAATCTAGTAAAGCAGCAGTCAGAGGCTAGAGAAAAGCTGTTGTCATTAACGCCAGAACTCTGACTTTCCAAATCAGTGGTAATGTTTGACTGCTTTTTTCCCAGACGCAACCCTGTACTGTATCATAATGGAAGCTTTTCCCTACAGCTCTCCCCCACTGCTCTGCTCCGATGCTCACTTTCTATCTAGCCCATAGCATTGGATGGTATAGTGGGTGATACAGCCTCTCTCTACCTCAGGCCTGTCCTGTTCTTGAACAGGAACTGAGAAGAAAATCCTCTCCTCAGTGAGCTTCAACTGCTGCATGTCTCTTACACAGCAACCTAATCTCATGTGAATAAATCTAGTGCCACGGAAGATGACAAAGCCTTCGGCTGCCAGCAAGAAGCACTTAAAAGAAGTGTTCACTATCCAAGATGGAGATGTAGGTAAGGAAATCCACACTACTGCAGTTGCCCTACTCCTGTGCATCCGAACCTGGAAGTGTATTTCATGTCTTCATACTTCCTACTGTAGGAGCTGGAAGTTTTGGTCACCAGGGCATCCTGTGCTAGCAAAAGAGCCATGGAATTTCCTTCTGCCTGGATAACATTTCATCGCAAAGACTGAACTCTGGTCCTTGCACCAAAAGCTAATCTTTGGACACTGTTCATCTGAAGTCTATTATCTATCTGACTGTCATCAGTGTGACTGTGGCTATACCACTGCTTCAGAACAATACCCATCCTTTAATCAAAGAAAACTTGGTAGTCTCTTTTAAAGTAAAAACATTAAAACAAGTCTGAAACAAATAAAGATTGTCCTATGCAAGCCTTTTCAAAGCTATGTAAGGGATGCATGTGGAGTAGAAAGCTTCAAATCAAACCACAGTTGTGAATGCATGGGTTGTTCTTTCTTGTTAATAGTAATACTGGCTTTTTTTGCAAATAACGAATCAACCACAGTTAGTACTAAAAGAAAAAGTTCACACAGAAAGGTATTTAGGTATAGCAGTTGATTTCAGGGGAAAATGCCAGAGCACAGCTCCTCCAAAAAAGCAAAAGGATGGCGTATTTTAATCAAGATTTCAGCATCAGGCATAAAAGAAATTTTGTGTACCCTTTAACAAGGGCAGAGAGTGCCTTGCTGACATAGTTGCTCTGGCTTTTTTCAGGCAGCAAACAGAAACGGGCTGAAAAAGTATGTAATTTCTCCTCTAAAAGGTTGTGTGCGAGCATCCAAATGCTAAGTTTTACCGAGGACTTCCCTATAGACAGCAACTGTTTTGGATTAGTGCCACCAGTTACATGAGAGTGGTACAGCTTCTTGCTGGAGGTGTAGTTGTACCGTTACAGCCCATTTACAGATGCAAGAAGACAGATGTTATACACAGAAACATCTCTACCCATTCATGTACAACAAGGTGTGCCAGGCAAAACTATCCTAGTAAAGATGTCACACCTCTAATTGATATATCTTTTCTAAACTGGAGGAAGAAAGTTGAATTGGAATGTGATCTTCCTGTCACGATTGTGTACATTTCCAGCCTTCAAGGCTTTGGAATATTATTCCCAGCTTGTTGATCCTGGTCTTGCTCCCACCCTGCCAGCATCACTCACCTGGCGAGTGATGCCCTGTGTCCTGCTATGGGAAGGGAAGCTAGAGGTTGTCTTTTTAACCATTCCTCCGTTTGACATATTTCCTGTCATGGTTACACCGAGCTTGGGATCACTGTAGGTGAAATAAATATAGCATCAGGCTGAAGTTGATCCCTGTAAATATGGCCTTGAGCAGTGCATTGAAAGAGATGCCTTCCACTTAATGAACAGCCTTGGGTGCCAAGCCCTCACTCTGGGCAGTGGTGCCTCCATCACAGCCCCCCCTTGGAGGCAGAGGCTTCAAGCCCAAGCCTCCCACTTCCCAAGGAATAAGGCTTGTTTGTCTGACCGTGGGACTGCTGTCAGAGGTGCTCTGTTGTTGAAGCTACATCCAAGTGAGCTCTCTGGAGCTAGAAAAGGATCAAACGAGAGTAATCCATGAGGTCTTCATAGTAGCTGGTAATTAGGACCCTCCTCCGAGAGAGGAGAAGCTGGTATTTTTGACCTTTTTCCCTGGACAAAATGTTGGATTGCAAACAGTAACAAACCTCAGAGCACTCAACTCTTCTTCCTCTCAAATAAGCATATGGTCTTTCAGGCAGCTAAATGCTGTAATGGGGTCTGGGTCAGGGGAGGAAGAAGACGGGTATCATTACCATCCTTCTGCTGAGGGCCAGCACCTCGTTGCCTTCATCTACTAATTGGGTCCCTCAGCTAAGTAAGTTTTCTGAGCTAGCTTGCCCCCTTGTTAATTGTGCTGTGCTTTGGCAAATACAAAAAACATTTGCTCTGCAGCTGTATTCCTGTTTGCACACACATCAACAAGTAAGGTCAGTTGTATTTCTTTTATTTGTATGTGAAAAACATTGAAACTAATAGAACAGTTTTGGTTTCTATGGCTGTGGTTTGGCACAGATTTCCTTCCGTGGCTCTGCTGGCTGCCACAGTTTCTGATTCCCATTGGCCACTTTTTCCTGCAGCTTGTATTGCACAGACCTATATGTGAATATATAGACCTAGAGCCCAAATTTAAAAAATAACCAACCCATTCAGGGCAGAAAAATAACCAACCTTTGAAGAGGCTACTTTTTTCCAACTCAGAACTGTTCCCTGATTCCATTTGTCATATGGCTTCCAAGCATTCCTGCTGGCACGGCTGGTGTGGAGGCCAAGCTGGGAAGTGAGCTGCTTAAGGAGCCATAACTGGAAATAAATGGATTTCTGCTTATGCCTGTATTGGCTCTGTGTGGCAAGGTTTTGGTAGTGGGGGGGGTTACAGGGGTGGCTTCTGTGAGAAGCTGCTGGAAGCTTCCCCTGTGT
>JAVJGG010000048.1:4198630-4212599 GCA_035590195.1 Aviceda cuculoides
TGCCTTGTCAATGCCACCTTCCCTGGCAAGCGATCCCAGCTGCTTGGCTTCCCTACCTTCTAATTCCAAGCTATTAGAGCCACTGTCCCAGCATCGGAGGAGCCAGGTGATAGTATGCTCACCTATGCGGCGGCCGAAATCTTTTCGCATATCCCGCAGCTCACTCAAGGATAGGGACCAGGTTATTACCTCTGGTTCTGCCTCTTCCTTCTGTTCCCGTGATGACCCTGGTTCACCTTCATCCTTCGCTAAGCGAACTGATTTTTTTTGTATATTTCTTCTTCTGTAGGGGGGCAACTGATACTGGTGCAGGTTGGTCCACTGGTTCAGTTGCAGTACCGCTTGCTGGGTTTTGGATAATGCAGTGTCTGTCGCCAAGGTTTGGGTAGCTGCTGTGCTTGTTGCCGGGGCTGGAGGGGCTGCAGTGCCCTTTGCCGAGGGTTGGGTGTCTCTTTGTGGGTACAGTGAATTAATGATTATTCTCACTGTACATCTTCTCAAGGTTGTCCTTCAGCTTCTTTGTTATCTTTCCATACCCATGCTGGGCTAAAATACCAACGCCTGAATACAGAGACAGCACAGGACAGAGGGGACACTGAGTTGTCAGGGCTCTCTGCTCAAAGTAAGCAGCCAGCCCAGGATGGGAGCACAGTGCTCCCAGGGGAGGGTTCATGCTCTGCTCCCGTGTTCATCTGGCAGGAGGGAAATGAGCAGCTGTCCAAAGGATCTTTTTAGACCAGAAGTTTATAAAACCCCAGAAATCAGAATTTTTTCTCTCATTCTCAGGGATACATGGCTTTTTATACCTAAATGGACATGCAGGAATCTCCCAGGGAAGGATGACCTAAGTGGCATTGGGATTAGAAGGTTTGCTGTTTGCTAGTGGGCAAAACCCACTTGGTTTTTATCTGTTAATGTAATTGCAATGCAATTATGTGCTCAGACACTCTGTGCAGAGCCTGTTTGTACATGAATTTGTTCACATTTTTTCACGAGGAAGATGCAAACTCTAAACCAGGGAGCTCACAGCCTTGATAAAGTTAAGGAAAGGTGGAGTTAAGCTGCAAAAGAAGCCAGGGATGGACCATGTGGATAGACAGCAGAAAAACAAAGCTGGAATTTTAGAACTGGTCTGTATCTTGGGAATGTGTGAAACTTTACTCCAGGGCAGAAGGATGGTGCCTGTGTTTCTGATCAGGCTGGGGAGCTTTAAGATCCAGTGTCTGGGCCATGTGCATGGCTGGTCTGTTCAAACCAGTCCTTTAAAAGGCCTTGGCCATCAAAAGAAGACCTCTGTTTCTAGAGCCAAGGGAAGTAGTTGGTAGGCTGTCGTCACAGGGCAGGCCTGTTAAAATGTGAGAGCCCCACGTTGGTCCCAGCTGAAACAAAATGAGTCTTAGGCTGGGCTACTTCTTCTTAGATCCCATCAAGAAGAGTGCAAATAAAGTCAGCTGGTTCTTTCTGGGAACAGATATTGGAGCACACCTGCAATAGTCCCCACAGCAGAATGATCTGCTTGTGAGTATCTGTTGGTAAATGGGTGACTGGAAGGTCCACCTGGCAGCTAATCTGTGCCTAGCACTGGTGTTAAAAACTGGGCCAGAAAAATGGGGAATTGTGAATGTGAATTGGCAGTTGGACTAGGTGATTGTTGTAGGTCCCTTCCAACAGAAATATTCTATTCTATTCTACTCTACTCTACTCTACTCTATTCTATTCTATTCTAAAGTAACATCTAGGTCTTTTTTTGCTCAATATTAGAATATAATTTACTGAAGACTGGGTATTATACATCAACTTTCACTGAATTGCCTGTGATCACTCTAACAAAGCTAAAACATTCAAACATCAAAGTATCACTGAGGAGCTGAATTATACAAAAAATTAGCAGCATTTTATATATAAAAAAAAGAGATTCTCATGCACAAGCATTTTATGAAACAAATGAACAATGTGCTTTTAATGTTTGCCTTTGCCATTATGGCAAGATAAGCTTGCAGAAATGAGACATGAAATGTCTTACAATATGTAATTAAAGTAGCACTTTTAATCACTTATTTTTGATAGTTATACTAATGGATAAAGACATATTAAATCTTCTCTGTGGTCTAGCAAGAAATACTTTCCTTTCTCTTGTAGATAGTAGTATCCAATAGGAACCTGCTAAGTGGTTTTTTTGGTCGTCCCGTCCCGGGGGCCCCCCCCCCCCCCGTCTGTTTTTCCATTATTGAATTACCCTTTCTTTCAGTCAGAAAGTTTCTATGGTCTTTCACTGGCCATCTGTGCTTTGTGGAGTCTGCAGCTGGCACTTCTGTATGATTCACCAGGGCTGTACTGCCGACCCATGCTGTAACAAGATGTTAGGGGATGATTCATTACTGGAATTGGCTCCCATTAGAAGTCACATAAAAATGACAGTTACTAAACCTCTTATTACCCTTTTACAGTTTAGGGGGTCAGTTACAACATCGTCCAGTTTAGGTTATTAGGCTATGTCTTTCTGAATTGCCTTTTAGTCTGTATTGCATCTTTCTCGACTTTCTAGTCTGATGGGAGAAGAACCACTGATAGGTACCACTAACAAAGAGTGGCCATAGATTATCTCAAACCATTTTGAAGGACTCAGATGAAAGGGGTGACGGTCAGAAGTGCCAGTGCAGTCATTCTAAGTATGGCTGATCCTACTCTTTGACAGGGCACAGTTCACATGATATTTTGATGTCTTTTTTTCAGTCTTGCTTTTCTGTGATTCTTCCTGCAAAAAACATTCAAGTGTTGATTTGAAGATTAGGGCCACAATGTAAAAGAATGTATTCACTATACCACTGCTCACTGCAAAGCCTAACTTTTATGCTTTCAGCCATCCCCTGGACACGGGAAGAGACTGAACTACAATGGGTCTATCACCATTTCATCCAGATTTTTATTGTAAGACAGGAAGTATTGATGCCTTTTTTTTAAAAAAATCTCAGTTAATTGCCTGTCCTTATTAAAGGCTAACTGGAGGTAATGCTGGGGAGGAAACATTACCTGCATGCCTCCACTCACTGCTAACTGGGTGTCCCTTCTGTTACTTGCTTGTCAAACTGTAATGCTTATAACTGCTCGCTGCAGCAGTATGATGATAAACCTCTCCCTTTTTAAAAAAAACAAACCCAAACTAATAAAAAATAACAAACCAAAAACGCAATAATTTTTTTCATTTCTTCCTCTAACATAAACAAACTACATCTATATCACTACCTCAGTTTCCAGGCAGGTAATTTTTCTGCAAGTTTTGTAAATAAGGGAGTTTCTTTGTCTAGCATAGACACTTGTACCAGAGTTTATGCCTGCAGTGTCTGTCTTGTGGAAAAAGAATCCAAGGCTGATTCATAATTTATACGTGAGAGACCTGGCATTGCTCTAAGGAATAACAGCTAAACCATCCTGTCTGCTGTGTTATTTATTTCTTGCATCAGCTGGTTGACTGAGTCCTGCCAGGTACAGTGAGAACTTTTGTAAAGGCAGGTAAGCTGGGCTGCAAAGAACTTTATTAAACTGAACATAGGGAGGAATTTGTAAATGGGAAGACAAACAGAATTTTAAAAGAGAATGTAATAAAAAAAAAAATAGGGTACTGGAAGAGAAATAATTGGAAGTGGAAAGTGTACAACATCTACACAGTTCTTGCTAGGTATAGGAACACTGAAAGAAGTAAAATTTTGCTTTTAGGTATATGATTTCCAGGGTCTGCAACAGGAAAATAAAAAATTATGCGAAAGATAACCAAAGATAACTAATGTAAGTTAAATAAAGATAATCTAGGAGAACTAAGACATGCTTTACATTAAAGAACAGAAAGAGAACTGCACATGGGCACCCTCTATTCTTTTCTTTTGGTCATAGCAAAGAACTATGAGCTCAGATCTGGCACACAGACAGGTGAGTTACAGCAGGGATTGTTGCTCTTCACTTGCTGGCATTATCTGCTCAAATCTAACAGCTGCACTTGAGCATAGTTTGCTTCCTCTAGTTTGTGATAATCTAAATTCTCTTCCCAGTAGTGGGGAGAAGGGACATGCAAAGTTCATGTCCAGACTATAAGTGCATAATGCTAGAGGAGCCATTTTACTCAAATAAAAAAAAATTCTTTCCACTGTCTCCTTTGGTGCAGGGACTATTTGTACAGAAGAACATTTCATACAATGTCCCAGGTCTTTCAGCATCCCTAGAGCAAAGCTAGTAGTAACAACAGAGGAAGCTTCTGTGGAATATAATAATTAGAAATGTGGATTTAGCTACATTATAATGATGAACTCTATCTGAACACTGAAAACACAAAAATAGCACAGGATACAGCAATAAAGTTTGTGTTTGTTGGTGGTGAGTCTTCAAGAAAAATGCTATAGGTTAAAAATAAACATTTGAAGCTGTTATACGCCATGAAAAAACCCCAACCCCCTAATTTGCAGAAAGGGGGTGATTTGTAGAAGCAGAGACTTTTTGTCTCAAGTTAACTTCAAATGCTGCTTTGTATTTGACTGGCTGTTTAGCGGATAACGTAAAGGGCATCTGGCAGCGTCAGGAAGATGTGGGCTTTGCATTCCTCAGTCTGGGTGCAGAAGCAGAACCCACTTGCTAAAGAAAAGATTCACTTTGATTTTGCCACCTTTTGGATAAGGCCCAGAATGAGTGTCGGCTGCCTGACTACTAGACCCCCAGAGAGACTTCAGCCATTGCAATATTGAGCACTGAGCTCTTAGACCCTGTGAAACCTGGGGGAATTCACATCCACCTCGGGAAGCCCTGGCTCCCAGCACAATGCACTGTGTACTCCTTCCACGTCTGCATCAAAATCTGTATTGTGGCACGGGGACTGGGAAAAAACCATTTATTTGTTTTTTTTTTTTTTTTTTTTTGTTTTTTTTTTTTTACACAAATTACTTGAGTTATATCTTCTATTAGTGGTGTGATGAGCTTGACTGTACATTCTCTGAGTTTTGTAACAGTGTGGTTCTTATTCTTGCAAAATTATGACTGTGAATGTAAAACAAATGCTTATAACAGGAATAAGCCTCCCACTTCAACAACAGTCTTCTGCTCTCACCTCTTTTGGAGTACTACTGCAGTATGAACTTATTGTCAGTGAGTACTAGAAACTGCAAACAAAAAAGAAATGTTTTTGGAAAGGAACATGCCTAATGCATTTCCCCCTTCAACATTATAGAAAGCTTATAATGAATTTTACATCAGAATCACTGTTCAGTTAGAAAGACGAGAGAAGACCACTAGATGGTGGTAAAAACCCAAGCCTTGGCTAACAAAATCTGTGAAAAGAGACGTTCTGAAGGGTAAAGAAGCGGAGGAGGAGCCACAGTTTGAGTACTGAAGTCATTATTGCTTGGAGTCTATAAAAAGGCAGTTGCACAGTAAGTAATTTATACGTGGTCAGCCTTGACTCTATGGATTTACTCATTCTTTTCCCTCTATTTTTGTCATCTATTCCTAACAAGGAGTCCCCAGCCCCAGATGTCGGCTGAGGAGGGGGACTGAAACTTCTCTCTGGAGGAAAGGTTGCAGGCGATGAAGAAGAAGAGCAGCTGAAGGAGCAACTCTGGTAAATAGGTACAGTTAATTCTTGATTGCAAATAAAAGGTTACTTTTAAAAAATGAAAATTATTTAGCTTGATATGCTTTGAATTTTATTTGCAACAGGTCACTGACAATCAGCTTTAAGTATTCCCCTTACTAAGAATCCAATGGCTTACAACTTGCCCTGAATATTTTCATTACCAAAAAAGCGCTGAATAAAATACTCATGATCTGGAATAGAAAACTTATTTTTATGACAGAATTCCACCCATACAGATTCTGTAATCTTAGTGTATACTGAAATGTATGAATTTGCCTTGGTTAGGTCTTTAATACTAAGCTCTTAAGTGAGCATGTTAGTATTGCAGAGATAAGCTGTTTATAACACAGTTCCTGTGAACCTAGGAAATACAAAGGTCAGGAAAGCATTTAAATCTTTCATGAAAATGTTAAATTCTTAATTGTGTCAATACTTCAAACTTCTATGTATTGTATTCAAGTGAGCAGGTTCTGCCAAACCTAACACTAATCTCCTGCATTTCTGGGGTCTGAGAATTGAGACTTTGAAAACTGTTTGTTGTTTGATGTTCAGCAGAATTTCCAGGACATTGTGCTCACTTCTGAGGGATCAAACAGAATAAACAAAACTATGAATGATGAGTGCATGAACCTCTTCATTAGTTTGTGGTTTTAATTTCCCAGTGAGGATGGCTAGAGAAACTCTGAGCCAATTGGAGGTTAATTTAGAATCAGTAGAGAAATATGGTGTGGAAGAGGCAGTATGTGTACAATCCAAATTAAATATCAATGGGTGATATTTGTTTTGTCAACTTCTGTCCGTTCTCGTCATGCTATATTTTTTTTGGCAGGGTCTTTTGCCTTTTGGAAAATGCATTTACCGTGCTCCTTGACAAGTCCCTCAGAAAGAACAGAACGTGTTTGCTTCCAGAGATGAACACGTCTTCTCAACTGTATGTTTCTGAACTAAACCTGAGTGCCTTGGGTAGCAACTTTACTGTGCCTACTGTCAAAAGCAAGTCATCGCCATGTGAGCAAGTGGTCATTGCAGCTGAGGTGTTCCTAACTCTGGGCATTGTAAGCCTCCTTGAAAATATCTTAGTTATATGTGCAATAGTTAAGAACAAGAACTTGCACTCACCCATGTATTTTTTTGTTTGCAGTTTAGCAGTGGCTGACATGCTGGTTAGTGTGTCTAACGCTTGGGAGACCATAACAATATACTTAATAAACAATAAACACATAATTATGGAAGATGCCTTTGTCCGTCATATAGACAATGTCTTTGATTCAATGATCTGCATATCTGTGGTGGCTTCCATGTGCAGTTTGCTGGCTATAGCAGTAGACAGGTATATCACTATCTTCTATGCCCTACGTTATCACAACATCATGACAGTGAAAAGATCAGGGCTTATTATTGCATGCATCTGGACCTTTTGCACAGGTTGTGGCATTATCTTCATTCTTTACTATGAATCAACTTACGTGATCATTTGTCTCATCACCATGTTTTTTACCATGTTGTTCCTCATGGTCTCACTGTACATCCATATGTTCCTCCTGGCTCGTACTCATGTGAAGAAAATAGCTGCTTTGCCTGGGTACAACTCTGTCCGTCAAAGAACCAGCATGAAAGGAGCCATCACTCTGACTATGCTTCTTGGCATCTTCATTGTTTGCTGGGCTCCATTCTTCCTTCATCTCATCTTGATGATCTCCTGCCCTCAAAACCTCTACTGTGTTTGCTTCATGTCTCACTTCAACATGTACCTCATTCTCATCATGTGCAACTCAGTGATTGATCCCTTGATCTATGCCTTTCGTAGCCAGGAAATGAGGAAGACCTTCAAAGACATAATTTGTTGCTATAGCCTGAGAGTGATCTGTGGGTTATCAAACAAGTATTAAGAAAACAAAACCAAACCAGGAAAGAAAATGGAAATTCAACATCTTGCCATATCTTGTAATTCTGCTGAAATGCCTACAGAACATCTTTCTCCATTCAGCTGTCATGATTTCTGTGGCAATCAGAAACCATTTTTTAATATGTGATTTTACCTTTCTTTCCCTCCACACACCTCTCTCACACTAGTGGTAGGAGCTACTCAGTGCATCTGTATTACTGGGAGAAAGAGTATTTTGAATCTCATTTACCCTACTGAAGTCTGGATCTGATAAGAGGATTATACAGGGAAAGCCTTATTTTTCTTTCTGCTAAACGCAACAAGTATGATCTGCCATGCAAATGAGCCCATCAGCCTCTCACTGTATGTTTCTCTTGATATTCTTTGTCTCTCTAGATATAGCATGGCTTATTTTGATGCCCAGAATTAACAGATTTTTTGCTATTTCCCTCTGAAGACATAAAATCAGAGAAGTAGCTCCAATTATCAGGGTTCACATACCTTGCTCAACAGTTACCACCAATACGTATGCACATACCAGTATTCTTGTATTCCAGTCATGACCGTTACTGCCATAAAATATGTATTATTTAAGAGGACATTGTTATCATGAGGTTTTCCTGGTTGGATACAGTACTTTGTCATATCTGACTTTATGTGTTCTTATCCCTGTGGTGTAAGATGTACTATAGGTGGATTTTAAGGCTGAATATGAAGACCGAGCTGATTCTCATTTGTCTGTTTTCTTTATTTGCCAGGGCTAGGGAAGTAAAAGGTACATGGCCTCTAGACAGTCATGTAATGTTTTGTGGAGACGGAAGGACTGGGTGAGTGGCTGCCTTTATATAGACATTAGAAAAGTGTTTCAGTTAGGAATAGCTTTTGTTACTGGAGGAAGCTGTACTGTAGATTGCATCTTTCAAGCTGGGAGAGACAAAACAAGTTTGGTGATCAGAAGGCATAACAGGCAATGGCAAAACAGAGATTTCAAAACCTCAGGCACACGTAGCTGTAACAGAGAGTCATGACTTTTGCTCCCCAAACAAAGAGGTTTTGTCTTTGTTGAGAGGATTCTAATGTGAAACCCTCATGCCTTTTGTGTAATTTGCATCTAGTCATGCTCTCATAAACATGTTGTTCTGCAACAGCTCTGTAATATGTAAAATATTGGATTTATCTCAGACAAAGGAAGTGCAACTGTGGCATTGATTTCTTGATGCCAATGGATGGTACATATCTTGCACTGAGATATAAGCTATGAAAATATTTCAAGCAGTGGTACCCTACTGACTAGATATCAGAAAATAACTCGTAAAAGTGAATTATTTCTTCTGAAAAGCTGAAATAATAACACTTGTTATACTTGGTTTAGGGATGCTCTAAAACTGTTGTTGTCAACAGAAGGACTGTGATTCATTCAGTGGGCATTAAGTTAAAACTGCAAAGTGGAAGTTCTGGTCAGATGTTACAAAATTTTTTTTACCGTAAGTGTGGTCAAACATGGGAACAGGTGCCCAGTTGTTGTGAAGTCTCCATCCTTGGAGATATTCAGAACTTGACTGGACATAGCCCTGAACAATCTGCTCTAAGTTGAAAGCTGACTCTAACTTTGAAGTTGGTCCTGCTTTGAATGAGTAGGAATAGATCATCATTCCTCCACAGTCCTGACAGGTCTCTGGCAGGATAAGTAGGGTGCATCTTTAGCACCAGAGTTATATGTTTTGTCTGCTGCACCTTAAAATATATACTGCCTTCAGCTTGCACATATCTCCCTCTGACATGAATGGGAATGTTATTCTCAGTGGAGACACCTTATTATGCTGACTGTAAATATAATTATTATATCAGTGCACTAGGTGCTGGAATCTTCCTTCAGCTGTATCTGAAAATGGGATTTCAGAGGTATGTTTGTGGTTGGTAGTGAGAATCTTGCCTTGTTTCAGTCCTCCTCTTAACGCTATCCATAAATGGCACCTAAGAGTGGGCTCTGGCTACTCTGAATGTAAATAGCAAAAGGAGACAGTTCAATTGCATAGTGAAAGGCACCAGCTGATGTTGTAAATAAATCATTACTTCTTCACTGGGTATTGCAAATGAAACAGTCTTGTACATAATTGTAAATCAACAAAGAGGAATCCAAAACTGTAATAGCTTTGGGTATTTTCTTGAATTGTACATTACTTTTTTGTTGGAAGTTTATTTGATGTATAAAACACAGACATATGAAGAAACTATTAAACTGGATTGCTGTAAACCCTGCTATTATTGGTTATTCATTGTAACATGTCCGCTAATCTTACAGATTATTCACAGAGGGACTATTGCATTACAGGCTTTCACTTCTCAATTTAAACAGATGCGTTATTAAGAAACACATTCTGAAAAAGAGTTATAGACTAATACAAAGGAACATTCATACCTATGTTCCTCTAGGTGTCAGCATCACATCCTCATTATAAGCTTTACAGGTGGGGGAGCTAAAACAGTTTAAGGGGGAAACGAAAGTATTTTCAAGAACAGGCTAGAACAGTTTCTGCAAAA
Organism: Aviceda cuculoides; assembly: GCA_035590195.1. Taxonomy (NCBI): domain Eukaryota; kingdom Metazoa; phylum Chordata; class Aves; order Accipitriformes; family Accipitridae; genus Aviceda; species Aviceda cuculoides. Next base: position 4,208,671 of record JAVJGG010000048.1, read on the forward strand.
AAAGTCTGTTTATAGGAATGCACATAAAAAACATGTCTCTGTGGCCATGACATGTTTTAATCTGTTTCTTTCTCCTGTTTTGCTGCAGAATAAAAGCAACATTTAGCATGCATTCACTTCTACCAGAGCTTGGAAAACACTAAGTATTCTGATAGATTTGGACAAGCATGCATTGTGTAAGTATGAAATTTGCTGTCAAAGGACTGTCATGAAAAAATTAGCTGCTGGGCTGCCATTGCACCGTGTCCCCACAGCTAATATTACTACACTGGCTTATACTGCCAGTCTTTTATGGTTTGGTATCAGTCATTGGAAAGAAGCTCAAATCACACTATTTTTGTCCCAGAGCTCCAAAACCAACTTCTATTACCCACTGCTGCTTTGATGACTGAACACTTCATGGCTTCTAACTTGGGTGTCACTATTTTAAAGCTTTTAATATGAAATTATTCTGAACTCACTCCTTTTGCAGGTGGGGTCAGCTTCTATAAACTCAACTGCATTTTAAGTAGATTAGTAGGAGCAGGGAGAATATTACACCCAGCACCAGCATTTATAGCTGCACCAGAACTTCATCTAGTGAAGCAGAAGACTGGATTCTTTAGTCTATAATACTGCAAAGGGTGGTTGGTGGTAGGCAAGTTGCTCTGTCTCCAAAATACACTGAAGTACTTCATATGTTGCTCTAAGTTTTGCTTGCTTTATTAGATTGAAGTAGAAGAGTGGCTTTTGCAAATGGTGGCATTGCCTGGATAATCCCCTACCCAGCATTCTTCTGTGCTAGCATTAGGGAAAACCTGAATCTTTTCTCCAGGCCAAAGCCACAATAAAGTACTTGGAAATACTAGTTTTCCAAGAGCCTTAGCGTCTCCTGTAACACAAACCGGTCATACCTGAATGGAGCAAAGAGATGGTTTATGATCCTGCTTCCCAAATGGGCACAAGTCTGTCACAAAAGGCTCTAACTACTGAGAACTACTGTCTCTGGGTCTGGACTGGGAGGGATGACTGCTTTCAGCTCTACAACCTACAGCCCTGCACCCTCTGTGCAACCAGTGTTCAACTCCTGTTTGAGGGTGGGTTGCACATTCCCACGCTTAGGCTTTTCCTCTTAGAAAAACCTTCGCTGAGTGGCTCTCTGGAGACTTCAGTAGCATTTTCCAGGAATCCTGTGCAAAATAAGTGCAGAAATGACAGGAATTTCCTGCACACACAAACTTTAAGAAGGCAAAGAAGGTTTATACATCTGTGGGAAAGCAACCAACTCCCTCACAGAGTCTGCACTCTGAAAGCTCAAAGGACTCTGTTTTGTCTCCAAAGCCTTGTTCAGGATTCTCCTGCCTCTCTTGCAGAAAATCCTTCTTCTGTTGCTGGTTAGCTTCTCGCACAGAAGGTCAGCTTTTGGTGACCACTGCTGTGTTCAGGGATTGCAATGGACGGTCCCAGTCTTCAGCTGTGTTGGTGTGCATGCCCAGTGCCCTTCCTGTTAGGCAGGGTGGGTGAATGCAGTACGGGAACATGGATGTGGAAATGGGGATCCCCACATCAGGGACAGAGGGTCCTGCAGGCTGTGGTGGAGCTGCCTGCATAAGCCTCTGTGTTAGGTTATCTTCAGGTGAGATGCTCTCCCTCCTTTTCTAATCTTATAATGTATTACAACCTGAGCTGTGTGCATCTTGGATTCAGCTTGTTCTTCATCCGGGACAGAAAAGGACAATCTGAGGTAGGTATATGTGTGTTTATACTTACATACATGCCTACATATGTATGGGTTCTTACTCCAAAATATAGAATACAATCACAAATGACATCAACAAATGAGATGTATGTGGGGATGTATGGTTTCTTTTTCTCTAACCTTTCTGCTTTCCGTCATCCAGTTATTTGTTAGACTATTTTCCGATTTGGAGCTTGTTTATCACTTACTTCCTGCATCTGTGAACAAACTAGCAACAGTCTAAATCTGAAGTAGAAGAAAAAAACCTCAAGCGCTTTTTACATCCTGAGCTTTTGAAAATTGTAGTGAAACAGTGTGACAGAACAAAGAGTTCCCCTAGCACCTGTCACACTAAAGATCTAGTAAAAATTGAATTCTTACAGTCCTTACGCACTATCCCTAGAACAGTTTCTTCTTGAGCTGCTTGCCTACAAACCCTTAAGAACGTGTGACTGGCTGTACTGATCACTGGGAGTGAAGGGTCTACATCAAAATAAAGAGCAGCCATTTAGGGGAATTATACAAAGTCTGGACATCTGCATGGTAATCTCCTGGAATACCCTTACAGCTTCCAGCAAGCTATGGTTTAGGGACATTTTGGGCAGGAGTTTATATTTACAGCTTTGTGACTGATAGCTGCCAATGAACGTTTCTTACAAGATTTTATCTAATAATTTTTGGATCTCTTTATACTCATCTGCAATATATTGTGACAGTAAGCTTCACAGTTTAGATAAGTTGTGTGGAAAAATTATTTTTTTCTCTTACAAAACATCTGCTTGGAAGTTTTCTTCAGTGCCCCTGAGTCCTTATGTTGTAAAGAAGAGAAATAACTGGTCCCTATTCACTTTCCCTGTGCCATTCATTATCCTACTCCCTTATATTCCCATATAAAGTTTCTCTTTTTCAGCCAAGGATCCTAGCCTATTTAATCTCTACTGGTATTTTCATACCTTGTTGTCCTTATGTTTTTCTCCTAGGTCTACTACATTCTTTCTGACTCAGGGGGGACCAGATAAGCATATGATAATCCAGGTGTAGGTGAAAACGAAATTTCCACAGTGCCAGACGATGCCCCATGTTTTGTTCTGTATTATTTTCTCAGCAGTATGTAACAATATACTTTCATTTAGTACAGTACGCTCCATAATTTGGAAAATTTCAAGATCTATGAAAGAATTCCCTCTCTGCAAATGCTCCTAGGAACACATACTCTCTGTTCTCTAAACAGGCTTACGTTTTCAATGGTGAGGGCTTTGGTCATACAACAGCATGTAAAACACGCCTGAAATACAGTGCTTAGGAGTGCTTCTATGTTTCCAGGTCCAAGTACATGCCTTGGCCGTGTCCCAGCTCTGTAACAGAACTCATCTGATGGACACAGCTTCCATCTCCCTACCTCTGATGGGAAGAAGCCTGGCTGCAGAGGCTGGAAGGGCCTTGCAGTGTGTCCCAGCCATGCTCTGACTGGCTGAGGATCACAGATTCCAAGTTCAGCCACAAACTTCTAGAAGACCATCATCTCTTTGAGGAGAGTGGTAAGAATGTCATTTGCGCAGCTACCTCCAGATGACGATTTGTCACTCCTCTCCTTTCAGTTAGGCTGCTTTTACACCCGATTAAAGCAAGACAAGAGTTGGAACTGTAAGCTTTGTATGCTATCTCCAGATGATTTTCAAAGGCACCAAATGAACTTTTTTGATGCCCTGTTGCATAAATGCCCTAATTAACAGCAACAAAAGGCAACAAAACCCACAAAGAAGATGGGATTAATTTTTCTCTTTAGTTTGCCAGTTTTTAACAGGACACAGTTACTTTTGGCAAGCAATAAGTGGTGTTGTCTGTAAATTAGCTTTTTCATTGGCTTTTATATCTTGCACTGAAACTTCATGCCTACTCCACCTACCCTGAACAAGTGACCCTAGGAATACCTATCATCATTGTTTTATGCCTTTTTTTTGTCATAGCTTTGCTCTGAACTGCTTTCTGGAAAGCTTTGCATGGGTAAAAGTGAGAAAACTCGTGGGTTAAGATAAAGACAGTTTAATGGGTAAAGCAAAAGCCACGCACGCAAGCAAAGCAAAACAAGGAATCCATTCCCCACTTCCCATGGGCAGGCAGGTGTTCAGCCATCTCCAGGGAAGCAGGGCTCCATCATGCCTAACGGTGACCTGGGAAGACAAATGACATCATTGCCACTGTTGGCGCGGCG
>JAVJGG010000048.1:4212699-4230892 GCA_035590195.1 Aviceda cuculoides
TTAAATAAAAATGACTTGATAAACACATTTACATGTTCATCCACACATGGCTAAACTTGTTCCAGTAAGTTACTGGGAATTAAGAACCTATTCTTTGTATCTGCACAGCAAAGCAAATACCCAGAATAAGTCACTGTAGGCTGCCAATTAGAAAGTATGTACAGCTATGCATCAAATTCTAATAAAACCTTTAAAAACAACGAAGGTCAAAACTGCAGTTCATGGAGGTAGCCAAATTATGAAGAGAGTTTGGACTGAAGTGGCTGAGGAAACAAGTGTGTTACCATTTTCTTTACAGAAAAAAAGTGAACTCCTCACACTTGTTAAGCCTTGCAGAGGATAGAAGAGAAACAGTACCACGTTGTTGTGTTCAGAAAAGCTTTTGTAACCTCTTCTGCCAACAAACTGCCTTAAACAGCCTACATACAAATACAGCAAGTTTATCAGGAATAGGAACTTTGGTGAAATTATTTGATATAAACAACAACAACAAAATATTAAGAGGAGCACGGACTGTTCTAAGGGTCTTAGAATAAAAATAAATAATTAAAAATTTCCTTTGTGATGGGGGGAGGAGTAAAGGTGCAGAACAAGCAGTGGGAAGGAGACTGCAAACCGGTTATTTTATTTCTGGCCTGCAACGAAACTACAGAAGTCAATCACAGCAACATCCAAGTGAAAGATTCTCCTTTCTGGAATTTTCCTCTTCCTGCTGACAACAGGATTGTCTCAGTCTTAAGACCACATCTGCATTTCTTTGAGCCAAATAATGGAAGAGGATGATAAGCCATATTTAACGCTGTATGTTGATGGCATCTGCATTTATTGTTTAGATATAACAGTACATTAAAATAAATGGATTAAAACACTGCCTAGAATAACCAAGAGTAGCGTTTGTATTTCAGATATAGTACATGTTCCCTAAATCAACTCTACAGATATGCTTTTATGTTTTATTAGTTTGCCAAAAGTATTTACTATTATACTATGTCAGAACAAACATTAAACTTACCTTCATTAAAGCAGTTTCACCACTGCTCTGCTGCATGTTCACATATGCCCCAGCTTCCAGAAGAATAGCTACTGTTGTTAGAAAATTCTGGAAAAAAAACCCAAACAAAACCACAAGACAAGCAAGTAGAAAATATGCTGGTTTTGTTTCAGAATATAAAGTGACATTTATTTAAAATCCATCCGTAAAATCCAAAGCATGAGGCATGACACAATTAACATTGTTCTCTCCCATGGCGAATAAAGAGCAATTCAGACTCAGGCAAGTAGGTAGCCATGAGTATTTACAAGTCCTACTTTTTAAAAATATTGCAATAGTGAACACCACAGGAAGAAAACAGTTATGTTTGCATTAATCACCGAACTGGAATGAAGCTGCCTTTTGGCCTTGTATCTACTGTACATGGGAAAACACACGAACCACTTTGAACAAGAGTGCACCCATGAAACATCCTCTAACCTACTAGTCCAGATGGTCTTAGTTTGAGAAAAGCTTGCCTCCATCTCCCAAATCTCAAATAGTAAACCCTGCCTAATCACAGATTTGGTCTCAAAGTCTCCCAAGTTTGGATCCTGTGTAGCCAGAGACCATAACTAGCAATTCTAACACAAGAACTTCAGTCCCTATGACAAAAATTCAGAGGTATCCTTTACCTCTACTTTCCCTCTAGGTAGCCCTATGATATTCTCTGTTCAAGGCAGGGTTCGTGATCATAGTTTATTTACACTACAGTAACCACAGCTGCTGAAATTATGCAGTTAAGGCCACCCTGCTATATCCTGCTAACTACTTTTCAGGCACCATCCAACAGAAAAAAAATTGTGTACCACTTCTAAACATAAGTAAAAGAGCCAAGAACCACAAACACGACAATAACCAAGCCAACCTTTTCAGCCGCGTGTATCAACGCAGTTGTTCCATTTTTCTGTCTACCATTAACTTTAGCTCCTTTCCTGATTAAGACCCGGAGAAGGTCATCATGCCCACCAGCAGCAGCAAGCATTACTAGGGTCATTCCACTCGAGTCCTGCAACAAGAATCATCGCCATTAAAAAAAAAAAAAAAACCAACAACAAAAACACCCCAACAAAAATAACCCACAAAAATGAAATACTTTAAGATAAATCAAAGTTGCAAGACAAAAATTGCAAGTGCATCAACAGGTTTCCCAAAGATTCCCCTCCCTGGCAGAAGAATTCACACATACATGGCTGCCAGATACTGATAAACTATCACCTCCCACTTCTCTTTTCCACAGGCCTCACACTCCAGCTCCACAATCTGCAAAACCTGTAACATTCCAAGGACCAGAACAAGAACGAGGAAAAACAGAATGAGCCACGAAGAAAGGCAGCAAGGTATCTGAGGGTGGGGAAGACAGCAATACAGTGGAAAAAGAAATCAGCAGCCACTGAGGAAAACCAAAATGGCTCAAGTCAGCTGCTACCACAACGCTGCTTTTGGATTTTATCAGAGTATAAGTATGAAGAGACTTCTGTGAGTGGCCAGTCTCCTCACTCATTCTTGCATTTATCCTCTAGACACTACAATTCAAAGAACACATGCTTGCCTCAGTAGTTCATTTGGGTATCTTTTCTACTATGCTACAGAAGTCTTAGCATAATGTATAGTTCTCAAAATGCTACATAATACAACTACACAAGCTCACCAGTGAAAATACTGACATCAGAGATTTTAAGCCTCAAAAATGGAACTGTAGTACTATTTAACAGGAAAATAGATCCTTGAAAGAAAAAAAAACAGTAAGAACACAGCTGATGAAGATCAAGGCAGAAAACTAATTATTCATGAAGTGGTCCCAGTCTGTCAAACAGAACATTCTTTTTTTTCTTTTTTTTTTTTTTAATCCTCCCCCCCATGTACAGATGTTTTACATAGTTTATTTAGCCACTTGACTTGATGGGTATCATCATTCCTTACCCCATGTAAAGGTCTAAATTTAATATTCAGTTAAATCCAGTGGGAAAATCTGCTGCAAATCCAGCTACTGGGATGCTTCCATCAAACTTTACTTCTATCAAACTTCATTTTTTTCTTTGGAAGAAATGGATAACAAATATTGAAGCCTAGAATTCTGTACTCCCTTTTGTTACTTTGTGCTTTTTTTCCCCAAGGTGAGACAGAAATCTGCTACTAGCAAGAGTGGAAAACTTCTCCAATAATCCAAATTTGTACTCTTTCCTCCTGCCCCCCTCCAATACTTCTATTGCAGAAAAATTACCTCTTGATCCAGATTATATTCCTCGTTTGAAGAAAGTGCCATTTTTACTGTCATATAATCTCCACTTTTAACAGCATCCCTCAGGAGAGCTAGAAAATAAATTCAATGCAGTTATAAGATATTTCACTTCGAAATGCCATCTAAGAAACATGCTTTCCTCCCAGCAACTACTCACTACTTGATATCGGTTCTGTTGACACACGATTCTCATCTTCTCCATCAAGATGCTTCTGAAAGTCTTCTAGTGTCAGCCATTCTAACTGCATGTCCATACCCAAACTCAAGACTTGTTGCTTGCCATCTATCATGCATTTGATTTTATGGAAGAAAAAAAAAAAAAAAGTAAAATAAGTAATAAGTAACTTATAAATTTCCAAACCATTCATTGCTTGCCATTGCTTCAATGATCAGCAGCTTAACATTCTACTACTTCTCATTCAAGTAGACTCTGGAAGTCAGCATGGCATGGTTCCAAACAATGAAGGCTACGTTACAAACGGACGTAAAATGCTTTTACTTGAAACAAATTGTTCATTTGTTGTAATAAATTAGGCTGAAGTGATAAGAGATGGTGAACACTCGATTACTGTAATAGCAGAAACACACAAAGGTTATCAGTGAGTTTCAAAAGAAAACATTATTTCAGCCTCCTGCCGAGACAAGAATTGGAGCACTAAAAGGCGCAAGCAGGAATGGAGAAAATATTAACTGCCAGTGCTCAACTTCCCCCTGCATTTGTTTCTACTGCTCACCAGAGTTCTCCATTTGACACACATCCACTACTTCTCGATCCCCTTCTGCAGCAATGTAAGTCCATGTGTCTGTTTCATCTCTTATGTTCCTCCTTTCCTTGTACACCTTGCTGTCTTTTGATTTTAATTCTTCTATGAATTTATATTCTAGCGAAGATTCTTCTCTTTTGCAGTTATTCTCAGAATATTCACTTTTTTCTTCTGAAGCTACATTAAACAAGTCAAATGCACTTCTGATGTCCTTAAAGCCTAGAATATTAAGACAGTTACCAAGAGTGACTACTTGAGCCACTAAAGACTATTACATAACAAAGTTTAAGTGAGTGACCAGAGACCACTTAGGAAAGATCTGTCCTCTTCAAGTTAATCGTTGCTGAAGCGTAGGAGCAAGCTTAACAACATAAACCAAAAATCGGGGAGAGCTAGTTCACCTCCAGCTACCCTGGCAAGTCTGAGTTCTGACTGCTTTCAACATGATACCATCTTCTTTTTAAGAAATGTAGTTTAGAATTATGTGTAAATTACTACTTTGAAAACATGGTTCAGTATCTGTGATGAACAGACAAAGGACACGTACTATATAAGGAACAATAATTAATCATTCTCTTACTATTTTTCTTGAGCATTGTAAACATCTATGCTACTTTCAATGAAAGGTGTTTCTCTAGCAACAGCTATTTGAGGTATCATAGTTCCTCCTATATCCACTCATGATTATCAAAGGTGGAGTTACCTAGTTTTCCCCAGTTCATCTTCATCCTAGTAGTGAGGGAATTTATCCTGAATTAAAATCATCCAGAATTTTACTGAGCTCAAGAGTGGTAACGTCAACACTCTACTATACTATTAAGAAGAGAAATACAACCTAGGCGTTTTTCTTCATATATCAAATCATCCAGTTCTGGTGATATTTTAAGGGTTGTATAATACAACTCATCATTGTGGCTAAACCAAAAGGCAAGAAGTTTGTCTGATGGGAACCTCTACTAGTTTTTCTAAACATACAAAGTGTGTATTCATAGTACCACCAGAACACTTCTGGAAATAGCCAATAGTTGGATGAATTCCTTTAAAAAAAAGATGACTGTCACATGCCACAGAAGGATAGCTGACAATAATTAAATGAAAAAGGGCAAAATCTCAACTTTTCTACAAAAACATTAAGAGATTTCTATACGCTTCCATGCTTCATACATGAAAGCACACACAGCATTTTCATGAAGCATATATTAACAAAGCCATTAAACAGCAGACTTTTGCTTCCTAAAACAAAAGCAGAAATTCTTTTTTCTGGTATGTGTTACAAAACCATACAATATCCACTCTTGTAAAAGTAAGAGGAGAGTGTCCTGAAGGGTCTTTTCCCTTCTCTCTTTTAAGCAGTTAGCACTTACTTTTTAGGCCCTTTTGCTCTTTTCTGCTCTTTTCTTCTTTTTCAGACTCTTTTTTTTGAGATTTTTCTTTTGTTTCAGTTTTCTTTACTTCTTTCTCCTGATACCAAGAACAAAGGTCAAATTAAAGTAGTAGGGAAAAAAAGGAAAATAAACCTTTCACCACTCCAATGATAAAATTACTACTACTGAAACCTGTATATAACAGACTAATTCTTTTCTTAGGAATGTCCACAAAACAGGCAAGTCAGGAGTTAAGTCTGTGAAGGCTTCTTCTGTAAGAGAAGTGGTGTTATTTCCAAAATAAAACAACTTCAATTCAGATTTTTACTGCATCCCAGCCATGCAAGGTGCTTTACGGCATGAGGTGCAGATAGGCCAAAACCAGAATTTTTAAAAAAATTCAAATTAACTTTTCATTTGTTCCAAATACCAAACCTGAATAGAATGTAATTATTTCAAAGTATTTACCACCTTTGTAGCCCCATATTAAAAACAGTTACGATAGCAATGACCTGAACCTTAACTGAGAAAACTTGAAATTTGTATGCAGAAGGTTCCAAATTTTCCAATTTACACATACAAAAACGCTATGGCAATAGTAATTTGTGAAAAACAGACACTCAGAAAAATCCACCCAAACCTACCATATCCACACAGAAGACTGAGCTTAGCATTATCCAGTGTCACAGAAGAAATGTGTGATAGATGTAGATATATAATCAAATTTGCCAAAATAGAATTCAACTGTCCATCAAAGGTTGCCTTTCTCCTCCTGTTACCCTGTCTCTCCACTGAGCCAGAAAATTCCAAACTGCAGAGTAGGTAGGACAAGACTCCTTGGCATGGCTTTGTATCAGCCCCTGACACTAACCTGGTACATGGAATAGCACTGGCTTTCTGAAAAAACTGCCCCAAAGGAAGTCCCCACAAGAACTACAGATTGAATTTATCATTAAATGCCACCATTTCTCTGGCATAGGGAAAACTTCACTTAAAAGAGATTAATTTGGTGTATCATAATGTGTTAGCAGAGCTATTTAATCATCTTTCTCTCCCCCTCCCTCCCCCCAACTTTTGATCTCCCCCTCAGCTTTTGATCAGTGACATGATTAACTAGTAGCACAGACAGCTGTTAATCCCAGCAGATGCCCAGTATTTAGAAGGAGACCCATAACTCACTAAAGGGAGTACCAGATATTTGCTACACAGAGGGTCTGTTAAAATCAGTAATCCTGAATTCTATTCCAGATTTCCAATACTAATCAGATGCACAATGTACACTGCACATTTATTTTTGGAGGTAAATCGAATGTAAAGAATGGTTCAGCATGCAAACTAACTCCAAACAGAGAATACTGTATTATAAAATTGACATGACAGTGTTCTGTAATCAGAGCTACATAAAGAAAGACAGGTTGTTGAAACATACGCTATGATTTTACTTGAAAAGAATAATCTGCTTGGGCCAACAATTTAGTGAAGCCAGAAGAAGTCCAGAACTGTCCACCAAACCCACTCATGTAATAAGTCCACAGCTGCTCTAGAGAATAACTAACCAGTTACCAAAAACATTGTTTAAGCCTCCTAGACTCAAAAAAGCAAAGAGCAGAATGCCTGCCTTGCTTCCTTTGTACCTTGGAGCATGACCTTCCATGGAGCACGACTATGAGAAATGCATACAGACAACTTACTGAGAGTGCTGGCTGAAGAGCCATAAGCAAACCAACTTTCATCTGCTGTTGATTTCTTCACATTTGGAGTGACAGGATTTTTATACTACTAGTAAATAAAACAGAATTCCAAAAATTTATCTGATTATCATCACTGATGTCTCTCTTATGAATGCTATAGCCTCAAACTACGAGAAAATACTTGAGTAATAAAGTGCCATACCATTTCAGTTAATTAACTTTTTGAAACTGGGCTATGCCTCATAGTAATTGCTTAACCTTGCTTACAAGAGCTTTCACCACTAAGCTCCTGCAAAAACACTATTTTGTGTAGCTCTACTCCAAGATTATGCCACACAATTCTCCAATCCCAAATCAACCTCCTTATGTTTAAGGTGGCCTACTCCATACATACAACAATTTTAAGCAGAGGACCACCGCTGAACCTACAGAAGAAACTTGCCGTCATGGAATTATGGCCTCAGAAGAAGTGGGACATAATCCAGTAATTATCAAGGTGTTTTGGCTGCAATCCTGTTACAAATCAGAAAGGGATTTCTCTAAGCAGCCAAAGTTTTATGAACTGCAAACTGTATTAGAACAGTCTGAAGCAGCTGAAAGAAATTATATTCTCAAAACAATATTTCTGGAATGTTTCTAATTTTTTCCATTTTTTTTTTCCTTTACCTTTATCATCCTGCTTTTCTTAAAATACTACTGGAATAATAGGGAAAAATAAATATTCCAGTATTTGCTTAGCTCATTTCTTAGAACAGATACAGCATTTGTAATTAATATGAAACTAAGCAATTTAGAATTCCTGGGGTGCTTATATAACAAGACAAGCCAGCTGCACAATTATCTGGGAGACTTGGGTTTAGAAGTCATTTCAGCATTCCAATTCTCACATAGGTGGTAGCATATGTAGGTATAACAGAGTGGCTGGCTGTTGAGAGAGATCAAGTGTGTGGTTTAGCTCAAAAGTGCACTTCATTGTGCAGTGTTGGATGGATAGCTGCTCAAGACTGAAAGTCTTACCACACAAGTAGAAAAAAGTCAAACTGAGGCAACTGTTGAAGCTGGAGGGAAAAAAGCTAAAAATGTGCTGTGGTTTAACCCCAGACAGCAACTAAGCCCCACGCAGCCACTCACTCGCCTCCCTCACTGTGGGATGGGGGACAGAATCAGAATGGTAAAAGTGAGAAAACTCATGGGTTGAGATAAAGAGTTTAACAGGTAAAGCACTCCTTCCCCCAGCTTTATATGCTGAGCATGGCATCATATGGTGTGGAATATCCCTTGGGTCAAATGGGGTCAGCTGTGTCCTCTCCCAACTCCTTGTGCCCCCCCCAGCCTGCTCACTGATGGGGTGGGGTGAGAAGCAGAAAAGCCCTTGGCTCTGTGTAAGCACTACTCAGCAGGAACCAAAACATCTCTGTGTTATCAACACTGTTTTCAGCACAAATCCAAAACACAGCCCCATACCAGCTACTATGAAGAAAATTAACTCTATCCCAGCCCAAACCAGCATACAGAGGAAAGAGAGGAATCACTTGAATTTCAAGTGCAATTCCAATGACAGTTCGTGTTCCTGCATAAAGTGCATAAAAATGAAGAGGTAGAAGGTAAGTCCTTCAATGAAGTCCAGGTCTTTCATCTCACAGTGAAGCTGCTAAATTTTCAGGTTTTCACTATGAAAAGGGACACCTCCTAATCTGGAGGTGGATTTTTGAAGGAAAACTTTGCGAAGGAAAAAAAAAGGTGTTTGGTGTGTAGCCTGCTATTTTAGTTACACTCTACGAAAATCTGACAGTCCCTCTGGTGAAACAAGTGGAGAAATAGCTCTTAGGTTAATTTCGACCGGACTTATTTTTCAGACGGTATCTGTGGTCTGTAGCCCTCAGTGCCTCTGCTGCCCAAAGCAGGGGTGCTCAGCTTTCAGAAAACTGGAAGGTGCAAGGACTTTAGGCACAACAAGTGATGGGTGGATTTAGGCTCCCAACTCCTCATTCAGCTCCTTGGTTTTGTTGGCCACATGCCTGGCGCTCCAGTCACGTGCGATTAATAACCAAAGTTAGCTGTGGCATTTTAAGCAATACACTGGAACTGTATTTAGAGTGGGGGATATTGAAAACATGTCCAGCTTAATTAGAAGGGAATGGAAAAGAGGAAAGCCACCCTAGAGTTACCTCATGGGAGACAGCCCTGGCATACAGACAAGCGGGGGATCAAAGGCCTATTGCACAATGTAATAAGTAAATAGAAGACAAGTACAACATTAGCTCTGGCGGACCTTTAGAGGGGAAGGCAGGTGATACAAGGAACACAGTGTATATTTCAGATGACCTTTTGTTGAAAATGTCAGTTAGAAGATTGTGCTGAATTTATAAAGGGGGTAATAAATAACTGGACTGAATAATGAAAGGTTTAAAGCTCAGGGAAGAATTAGAGTGAAGATCCAGGGAGGCTGGACACTGAGAATTACACATACTTTAAAACTTTACTCAATTAATAATGACCGGTGAAGTGCCAGCATTGTTAGTGCTATGAAAAAAAAGCATCTAATGACCAGAATATGGCTAATAATAATGGAGGAAATCTGTGGTGAACTAATGGAGTTGATAGAGGAGAGACCCTGCGGAGGCTGCTCCCAGACCTTGTCCTGGGTCAAGGTCACCACTGCCTGCAGCCCTGGGAGGGGGGTTGTCCGTGAGGTCCTGACAGTCATGCACTTTGGAAGAGATATAATAAGCCTTCTCCATACAGAAATAGGGAGGTATTTAACCATCTCCAAATTGACTTTTGTTTTGTTTTCTTCTGCAGACTACTTTTCTATGATATTTTTGATCTTTCAGCTTGACTGGGTAAAATAATTTCTGAACAGAGATTAGAATGGAATGGAGTGGTTTGGGTTGGAAGGGACCTTAATTGTCATCTAGTTCCAACCCCCTGCCATGGGTAGGGACACTTTCCACTAGACCAAGTTGCTCAAAGCCCCATCCAACCTGGCCTTGAACACTTCCAGGGACGGGGCATCCACAGCCTCTCTGGGCAACCTGTCCCAGTGCCTCAACACCCTCCCAGTGAACAACTTCTTCCTTACATCTAATCTAAATCTACCTTCTTTCAGGTTAAAGTCGTTACCACTTGTCCTCTCACTACATGCCCTTGTAAAAAGTCACTCCCCATCTTTCCTGTAGGCCCCCTTTATGTACTGGAAGGCTGCTATAAGGTCTCCCCAGAGCCTTCTCTTCTGCAGGCTCAACAACCCCAACTCTCTCAGCCTGTCTTCATAGGAGAGGTGTTCCAGCCCTCTAATCATCTTTGTGGCGCTCCCCTGGACTCACTTCCACAGGTCCATGTCCTTCTTATGTTGGGGGTCCCAGAGCTGAACACAGTACTGCAGGTGGGGTCTCACCAGAGTGGAGTAGAGGGGGAGAATTACCTCCCTCGACCTGCTGGCCACACTTCTTTTGATGCATCCCAGGATACTGTTGGCTTTCTGGGCTGTGAGAGCACATTGCTGGGTCACGTTGAGTTTCTCATTGACTAGCACTCCCAAGTCCTTCTCCTTAGGGCTGCTCTCAATTCTTTCTCTGTGCAGCCTGTATTTGTACTTGGGATTGCCCTGACCCAGGTGCAGGACCTTGCACTTGGACTTGTTGAACTTCATGAAGTTTGCACAGGCCCACCTCTCAAGCCTGTCAAGGTCCCTCTTGCTGGCATCCCTTCCCTCCAGTGTGTCAACCACAACACACAGCTTGATGTCGTCAGCAAACTTGCTGACAGTGCACTCAATCCCACTGTCCATGTCGCCAACAAAGATGTTGAACAGCACCGGTCCCAATACTGACCCCTGAGGAACACCACTCATCACTGCTCTCCACTTGGACACTGAGCTGTTGACCGCAACTTTTTGAGTGTGACCATCCAGACAATTCCTCATCCACCGAGTGGTCCGTCCATCAAATCCATGTTCTTGTGTTCTGCCTGACTTCCTCTTTGCTGGGATGCATTGCTCCTGAGCTTGGAGGAGGTGACCTTTGAATATTAACCAGGTTTCGTGGCCCCCTCTTGCCTCCAGGGCTGTATCCCATCACACTCTACCAGGCAGATCCCTGAAGAAGCTGAAGTCTGCTCTCCCGAAGTCCAGGGTAGCAAGCTTGCTGTGCACCCTCCTCCCTGCCCTAAGGATCTTGAGCTCCACCATTTCATGGTCACTGCAGCCAAGGCTGCCCTTGAGCTTCACATTCCCCACCAGCTCCTCCTCGTTGGTGAGAACAAGGTCCACCATAGCACCTTTCCTCACTGGCTCCTCCATCACTTGGAGAAGGAAGTTGTCATGAACGCACTCCAGGAACCTCCTGGATTGCTTACGCTGTGCCATGTTGTCCCTCCAACAGATATCGAGGTGGTTGAAGTCCCCCATGAGGACGAGGGCTTGTGAATGTGAGGCTGCTCCTGTCTGTCTCTAGAGGGCCTTATCCACTTGGTCTTCCTGGTCAGATGGCCTGTACCAGACCCCCTCTATAATGTCACCTGTCCCTGCCCTCTCTTTAATCCTGACCCATAAGCTCTTGGTCAGCTCCTCATCCATCCCCACGTGGAGCTCCATGCACTTCAGCTGGTCACTCACATTGAGGGCTAATTAAGCAGATATTTAGGATTCAGTAGCATCTCCTTTCTTAGAGTCTCAAAGTATTTTGCAAATACTAATGGATGAAATTTCAAACCATTGCTGCAATATTGCTTGCAGAAGCATAGCATCACCCTGAGGGCGAAGGTAGTGAGCTAAAGATGAGTTATTTTTGACAGTAGAGCTTTAAATACTGATTTCGTTCCTTCGTGGTTAAGTAGCACTTCTCTGAAGTCACCACACAATCTGAAGAACTGGGCTTCAAGACACCAAAAAGACATCCATGGTGTAACATAGGGTGGTAGGATAGTCCCAGCTTTAGTTTCCTCCTGTACCAGATCTGAGAAAAAGGGTTGTGCCCTGTGTTGTGGTACCAGCCGTAACTCTGGAGTCCCTGCTGGGCTGCAAGGGCAGGCAGGGCATTTCCTGCTCTCAAAAAGTGGATTTCCAGACCTAACTCTTCCTCCTCTCCTCTGGAGCCCAGAGACAGTGAGAGCACAGAAGTATTCACATACCAGTGCAGTGTTTGCTGGTTGGGTTGCTCCTTCAGGGGATAAAGACAATTGGGTGTATTCCTTTCTTTTTTTTTTTTTTTTTTTCCTAGTTTCTGGGCTGTGGCTGGTGGCCTGTGAGTGTCCTCTTTGTAACAGGTCCAGAATCTCTGCAACATGAAAAACTTTGAACAGCAGCTATGATCACTGCAATGAATGGAGCTCGAATAAATAAATAAATAAATAATTTGCTAAACATAGGTTAAGGATAGACAGTGGAACACTGTGACTTGCAGGACGTGAAAGTGTCTGGAGGCTTTTTCAAAGTATTTGAGAGCATTTTGCACACTAGTAAGCCCTCCTAATGCATCCTTAGTCCTCTGAAATGCTTGTACTGCTTAGGACTGTCGTCTGATAACAAACCAAATACAACCGATTTTCATTATTAATTAACTGAAACAGTCACAGTCAGTAGGATTTCAAGGTTTAAGGGTGTCATATTCATTGCTACTAACTTGGATGTTAGCAATAGACTTAGCTGATAGGTAAGGCTTTGTTGGACTGGCATTGTTTTTCTAATAAGCTAGGCCGCAGGGCAAGCACATTTTATAAGTTGTGTTTGATGGGTTTCTGCATTTTCCTACGGATGTTTTAATTTAACTGTACTTTCACTATAATATCTGCTTTAATTTAAAATACTTTTCAGACAGGGAAAGTTTCTAAGGCAGAGGCAGGATATCGTTAGTACGAAGATATAGCAAAGTACCTCTAGATTAAAGTGACCAATGTAATTCAACTTGGCAAACTATGGATTCTTAAACTTAATAATTTTGCCACTGGAATTCCTACCAGCTACTTTGATATGAGCGTTTACATCTACCTTCTTTCAGTTTTGTCCTGTTGTGTGGGGCTTAGTAGTTCCAGAGGGAAGCATGCTCAGACTGTAACTCAAGGGCTTAGAAAGGATGCTGGTAGTCTAAAAATGTTACTTGTTATGCAAATGCCTTGGCAAAACCACTAACCAGGCAAAGGCAGAAGCTTGTGTCAAATTCTTCCTGTCATTTTCTGAGGGAGTTAGAAAATTCTCTGTAAAAAAATGGAAGTTAGAATACAAAATGCCATTCTTGCTCTTGAAATGTGCAAATACATGGAAATTAGGCAGAGATTTGTTAATGACATCCACAGTTTTAAGCTAATATTTTGCTACAACTTGAGGTATTTATAAAACCAGTGGAAGCAATTTTTATTCTACAGAAATTATTTTTCTTACATAGGGTAGGAATCACTTAAAAATCTTTTATACTTCTCTACTAAGGCACTTTTGACTCTCAGTTTGTTGGGGGCATTAGGGCTATTGCTGGTTAGCTGTCAGTGACCTTCTGCGGCTATTTTGTATTGCTTGTACTGCAGATGAGGCAGTTTTTTCTTGCACTTACAATGGTTTTCTTTCCTGTTTTACTCTTTCACTAATCTACTCCTCCAGTCTAATAGTATTATGGGGTCCACTGGGAGTTTCTTACTTAAGTAACCATGGACTTCCATAGCAGCTAGTGCTAAGCCCTGCTTGTGCCTCCTGCAGCAACACATTCCTCTGCACAGCAGCAACAGCCTAAATTTTAAATGAATTTGTCCTGTGGGAAAAAAAAAATCAGCGATGGATGAAAACAAGTAAAGCTTTTAAAAATACCTTAGTTTTACTAAGGCTGCTGTCTTTGATTACTCACCCTGTATGTAGCCATCTGGTCTAAAAATCCCCTTTGGTGTCTCTCCAGTCAGACTGTTTGAGGGCATCTTTTTCAGTTTGCAGGTTTTCCTTTGAACAGATCTGTAGTTGACTGGCACCTGCTGTTCATTAACTTTATGGCAGCATTCTGGATTTAGCCTCCAATTCAAAAAACCCCACATAAGAACAGGCTGCTTTTTACAAGTGCAAACCGTCTTTCTGAAATCTGCAGGACTGTATACGTGATGACTCTGGGGTAAGAGGATGGTGTTAGAGATCCTACAACTAGACCCAATATCCCTGCAGAACAAAGGAAAATATGGCACAAGGGTTGACTTGAGGCTCCCAGGTAACATGGGGTTGTGTTTGGGCAAAGTGTAACAACCAGCTGCTGACAGCAGCGTCAGTGCCTGGTATGCTTCCCACAGACTTGGCACCAGCTTGTTCAGAGCTTCTTCAGAGAGCTCTGCACTGTGGCCCAGTGGGTAGATACACCCTGAGTAAATTGCTTAGCTGGATCATTGGCTCCATGTTCTGTACCTGGCAAATTCAAATGCATAATGATATTAGATGACTCATCACGTCATTTATTTTTGCAAAGTGTTGTTAATTTCTGCACCTTGTTCATACAGTGTGCACAGGTTTCATTTTGGAGCTAGAATGAAGCAAGAAAACACAAGTAAAAGGATTGTGTAGGTACTATCAATGGAGTAAATTTTTCACCAGACCTGTGGAAATGTGACTTTTCAGGTCTGATGGCACTATTGTATTAACATAGTAAATTGAGAGGCTATGAAACAGTTGTGGCAAGAAGTTTCTGAAACTGAGTTGTTAATAGTGAGGAATTAGTAAGTCAATAATCTCGATGCAGAAATCACAGGATGATATTTTTATGGTCTTTATTATGAAAGTCAGACTGGTGGATCGTGTTAATTGTTTCTGGTCTTAAAATTTTGAATTAAGTTTAATGGAAAGTTAGCAAATGTTCAAGCCTCTTTCCCAAGAAAGCTAATGAGCAGTGATAGCTTTGTTCTTCTTAAGGGGTAAATTAATATGGCTCAAAAGAAGTTTGCCTACATTTATAAATGTGGAGTTCATGCTAAAAGCTTTCATGAGACCAGGTTAAGACCAGAACATCAGAACTATATGAAATTTAACACAAGGATTGAATCAGAAATCACAATACGAATGAACAGCCGGAACTGTGAAGTAGCTTTGCACAAAATTTTACTTCAACTGAGCTCATGGAATAATTTATGTTAAAATTAATTTATCCAGCAGTGACATGACACATTTAATGAATAACTTAATTTCCTGGGATTGCTTAACCTTATTTGAATCAACCATGATTAACCTTATTTAATTTTGCATTGATTATGGTTCTCTAATCAAGAGAAGCTTTGTTTATTTGTGTACTTTTGCTGCCTCCAAAATATTTAGTATAGGTAGCAATGAATTACAAAATTTGGAAAAGGTAAAATGTAAGAGAATAATAAAAATCACCTTAAATTCATGCCTGTCAATGTTCATTTTTAAATTCCCACAAGTAAAAGAACGAGCTGTCATTTTAGACATCCATTCAACCACCAGGATGATAAACTGTAAATAAAAAAATGAAGGATAAATGATGGAATATTTCCTGATTGGGATGGGACAACTTCTTTAGGATAAATTTAGAAATAAGTAAAAGTGTTTAATTATAGGTTCTGGAGCAGTTCTGACGTTTTCAAGTGTATATTCAGTGTTTAAGCTGGTTTGGGCAGAAATTCCTGGTTAATACTAACATCTATGATGTCTGGATGTTGTTTTAGTAGCCCCATAATCTAGCTGGTTAAGAATTATTTTCAAACAGATGTCTTCACTTCCTAGTGCTTGTACGGTGCAATTTTCTATTTACTTAGATTTTTTTAGTGAGTCCTCTTAGAACTCGTTTGAGTTGCCCTGATGCAGACTGTTTTGCCAACTTCTCTGTCTGCGGAGCAGGGATTGCAGGGCCATTTGGAGTTACCAACACCTTGACCTTTTGTGGCTTTGGCACAGGGAAGAGCAGTGAGGAGTGCTGTGATACAAAGACTCTGGCTAAGAAGTTGATTGGCAAATGTATAAATAAGCATCATGGATCTTTATGCTGTAGGCAGGATGTTTGGAAGGAAGACACACATTCCAGGTGTCCTCTGATGGTACATTTTCTCTCTTCTAGGCAAGATGAAAGACAGGGAGAACTTTAAAGGGCCTGATTAGTTGCCAGTTATATGAATGGCGTTGGGCTGATCTTCATTTTACATGCACCATTATATAACCTATGATTAGGCAACAAAATAAAAACCAGATATTCTTCCCCCGTATGACTGTTTCTTGCAAATTCTTACTATAGTGTTCAAATATTCCAATTTAGATTTTTTTCTCCTAATGGACTTAAAAGAGAAGGAATTAAAATAACCATCATGCCTCAGACTTTTTTCTCAAACTAAAAGTGAGCTGAAATGCAGTAAATGCAGGACAGGAATTTCCCGAAGACAGTCTCAGCTGTAGAACGCCATTAGGCATAAAATATCTGAAAATACTCATCTTAATCCATCAACAGATTTTCTGGGAGTGCAGTGGGCTTTTAAAATGAATGGAGAGCTGAAGAGGCAGACCATTTGAATCATGCTGAGGGATACTTCACATTGTGTATTA
The DNA here is from genome assembly GCA_035590195.1 of Aviceda cuculoides. Taxonomy (NCBI): domain Eukaryota; kingdom Metazoa; phylum Chordata; class Aves; order Accipitriformes; family Accipitridae; genus Aviceda; species Aviceda cuculoides. The sequence goes on from JAVJGG010000048.1 coordinate 4,229,299, forward strand.
TTCTACTCTGTTCAGTTCAACAGCTTGTGGGTCAATTATATATGGAGCAGGATTTTTCTCTTCCTTTGTGGCCTAGACTGGAAGTTGCAGCCCGGCCATTGGGGGAATAAAGACACTCGCACAAATGCAAGAAGACAAAGGAAAAACCAATGAATGAGTTTTCTCTCTTGTTCCAGTCATCTCATATTCTTGCATTCCTCTCATGTGAGGGAGAAGAGAAATGAGAAGCACTGTCCTCTTTCTTAGTGAGAGACACTGTTGGAGCTCATTTTGCCCAGTTCTGACCAAGCAACTAGGTCAAGAGCACTGAGCTGAGTATTCCATTCCCTTGCTCCCCTTTATCCATCCAACGCCACCAGGCTGATTGGCCTGGAAACTGGGATCAGGATCAGGACTGTAATAAAGAAATTTTAGTAAATGTTGTAACTGCAATCCTCACCCTCCTGCTTTATGTAATATAAACACAGAATAACTCTTACATGAACCACCACCATGTATGAGCCAATGCAGGGATAGGAATAATTGGGACTTAAGGTTTTAATAAATTTCAGTTAGTAACTGGAGAACTTTCATCACTGGAGGAAAAAAATGTGAAAAAAATGCAAAAAAATGCTGCTGCCTCTGCCAGCCTCTTGTGCTACAGCTTACAGGGCAGGCTCACAATTTGATTAAAACAATGATATTGTTTTACACAGACTTGCTTAGCAGCTTTTTTCTCTTCTAAGGGTTGTGTATTTGTCTATGGTGCTGCCTTCTTGCTTTGGAAAGTAATGTTTCAGTATTTATCAACCTCATGATTATTCTCTGAGCACTTAAACAGCAGATGGTCTAACATACTGGAATTGTTTCCAAAAAGGTAAAACCAACATTATATTAGGAAGTAGGTGTGCTGGTTTGAGGAGAAAGAAGAAGAGAGTTAATTACATCGTCTGTCTGAGAAATAACAATTAAGTGTGGGATTCAGGCAGCTGGGGCATAACAGTTTGTGAAAGTAGTTGCAGGGTACAGAAAGGAATTGCACAGCGTTGTGTGCCCGCTAAACAGAGTGGCCAGGCTAGTGCAGGCAGGGCTGTCTGTCAAAGTGACAGCTTCAGGGAGACTCCCAGGATACAAGGCCTGCTAAAAAAGGGTGGCTGCAGGAGCTCCAGTGACAAGATGTTTATGATCATCGAACTGGAGCCTGACATCCCTTGCTCCTCTTCATGGTCAGTAAACCGACCTTGCTTTTCTCTCATCCTGTGAAAGGAAACAGCACGGTCTGCCCATCCACCAGTTTCACGGGTAAGCTGCTTATTTTGTCTCTTGTCTACTGCTGTGCTATTTGGGATGTCAGCATCTTTAGGACCTTCACCACGGAGGCCTTCCTGTGCATCCTGGTGGTTCTGAGATGAGCCTGGCCATGCCTTAAGGTAGCCATGAGCCATGCTAGAATATTTTTTCACCTCTGATAAGGTATTTGAGTTGGTCTTCTTATTCTCCTAACCAAGATTTTCTGTGGATGCTCCTGAAGCCCTCATGGAGTCAGTTGCAGTTACTTCAAAAGTAGTGTAGGCAGAAAAGAGCTGATGAAAAGGAACATGTTCCCAGGAGGTAG
>JAVJGG010000048.1:4238411-4258270 GCA_035590195.1 Aviceda cuculoides
TGTTCTATTAAACTGTTCTTATCTCAACCCACGAGTTTTACTTCTTTTTTTTCCTGATTTCCTCCCCCATCCCACTGGGGGAGGGGGGGAGTGAGTGAGCGGCTGTGTGGTGCTTAGTTGTTGGCTGGGGTTAAACCACAACAGGAAGTGAAGGACTTATGTTTTCTGATAGCCTTTGACTCAAGCAGATTTAATAAAACTTTCTGTGAAAGATGAAAACTGCTTCCCTAGGTGAGATCTCCTGCTGATGTCACATGTCTGTTAATAAAGCAGACTGGGATATGTCTTTCAGAAGTGAATACATTACCGCTTTTAATGGAGATTCCATTACTGTTCCTTGGTTAACTAGTGTAATTGCTTAATTTTTCTCTGTAAGAGATGTAAGTTTTTAATCAGTGAGATTTCAGAGATCAGAAAAAATAATGACTTGTCTGCAAAATATTCCAGGGATTTCGTTCAATAATCATTTCATTGGCTTTAAATCAACAAGTGCTGTCATGGCTGAATGTATAAAATTATACTGTGCTTACTTTCAACTGCAAAATAGTTGCTTTTTCCATCCAGAGGAACCAATGCTTTTAAAACCAATGGCTGCAGTAACCAACTGTGAAACTGTCCTGTCTGTAAAAGAGATGAATAGAAGTAGCAAGCCACTTGCATTCTGACAAATAACAAACTGTGCCAAAATGAGGTGGAAAATATAAGACATATCTTTATACTTCCAATTTGCAAAATTTTGGACCTTTTGTTGGGCTGCCATTCTGTCTTTGGCACTAACATGAAAGCTGTCTTCAGTAGTATAATAATTCATTACAGTCACAGAGTCCCTGTAAATAAAAGCTGTGGCTATAATTACTAGTAAGAAGATTCTGACTCTACAATTCCACATTCATTTTTTTCCCAGAATTTGAATCATTAATTCTTAAGATTTTTTAGAGGTTTCCCTTCTCCATTAAGGTTTTGAACCTCATCAGTGCTGTAGATGGCAACACTAATTCTGTTTTTTGTTTCTGCTCCATTGTATACTAAAGACAATGTGAAGTTCTTATCTCCCCTGGAAGCCACCATCCCCACATGTCCATTTGTTAGTGGGAAATAGTCATTGTCCTTTGTGCTTTGATCACATTGGCCTCATTATTTGGGCTGTTTCTGTTTGTCCTTCCCAAAAATGTCTTTTTTTCTTACCAGTCAGCTTCTGCCTCTGAGGCTTTTGTACTGTTTATTGAGTGTCTAACTTTGCTTCTAAAGTGGCAAAAGAGCATAATAATGATATAACATTATTATCTATTTATCTATCTATCCTTTTCTTTATTCATCTGACAACTGATACAGGTTGGTGATCTAAACGCTGTCAGCTCATCAAACACATCTGAACCTCCTGATCAAATTTCTTGGGTGGCTGTTGTTAATCTTCCTATTTTTTCCACCTGTACAAACAGCTCTGTGGAGCTTCATCCCACCTCAGATATGCACAGACTGCTGACAGACAAGAATATGTGGTTTAAAAACTCAGTCAGTCTCATGGAGACAAACCTGTGAGATGACTACTGAAATGTCAAAGAGTCACCCAGTATTTCTTTTCCGTTGTTTTCAGGCTAGGAAGAGCTCACTCCCTTTAAATGAAGACAAGAAGACTGCTCTCTTTAATGGTCTCCTTTGAGAGCCTCTGTTTAGACTAGATTCTGCACAGGAGTGTGTCCCTCTGGCTCTTCCAACTCCCACCCTGAAGCAGCACAGCAACTTGAGACCTCTCTAAGGTACCTAAAGCCATACTGGTGTAATAGCCCAATTCTTTTATAGGAAACTTGTGCAACCAGCTGGGAACTACAGTTGGGAAAGACATTTTTCCTAGAACAAAAAGGGTACTGAGCAATAGGCATCTGTATACAGATACAAAGGTCATGGGCTGCAAAGCTAAGGATAGACTTAACCAAGTTGTGCAGCAGTATGAGACATGCAGTCCTTATCGGTTCTTTCTCTTGTCCTGATGGGTTGTCAACTTGTCATTTTCTCATGTCCTAAAAAAGGGTTTGCTTGCTCTTTTCCCTGATGTTTGCTCTAACACAAGTTATTGGTGAATTGGTGGAGGTCTTGTTTCAGACTGTTTTTCTCAGCTGTTGCCCTCTCAGCCTTGGCGGTGGGTACAATTGTATTTCAAGTATATGAAATTGTGGTTTTGGTAATGCACTACTTGTTAAATGGTCTATAAAACATGCCAAAGACAATACGTAGACTTACTTTAAGTCAGCTGAGGACAAACATCTCAATCTTGAACATGTGCACAGACATTTGAAATGTAGACAGCAAGATGTGACCAGCGAGTGGAGAGGAAGCAATGCTGGCTGAAGTGTGGGTACAGCCTTCCATATATTATGGCAAATTTGCATGGAAACATATTAGAAAGCTTATGTCAACTATCTGTTCTTTACTCTCACCACTGTGTTTTGCTGGAGCAGTTCTCCCCTGAAGGGATGCTAGTATTCCTTAAGGGAAACTAGTGTACTGGCTGTTAAATTCTGCACAGTAAATCCACCACTCTTGTTATATCTCTTTGGTAAAAACAAGAGAGTCAAAACCCAAGAGTTAGAACAATCTTAATTGAAAGCCTCTGTGATTTGAACAGGGGACAAAATCCCATAAACAACCACACAGAGGTCAGTCTATACCACTAAATATTAAAACTAATTAATTCACTGCTCTGTTTATTGTTTATTATTCTATCTTCACCTTCTTTCCTGCAGGGATAAACTGTGTTTGGTTTTCGACTCACAGTTGTTTTCTTCCCTCCCTGGAGTACCAGCCTGTGGCTCACCTCCTGTTTTCTTAACCTCCTCCTCAGAAATAGAAGCTGGCTGCATTCTGGCCTCTATTTCCAGATAACAGTCTTTCTTGTCCAGCTAATCGTGATTTTGTCTTTTAATTTCATGTAGTAATTCACTTAAGGAACAATTTTTTCAGCTGCAGAGACCTACTGGCAGGTGTGTGCACTGATAGCACAGTGTTCATAGTTCTTGGGGTCCTTCAGCTACAATGGTGAGGGTGGGATGACAAGTTTTGTAGCAATTATCTGTAATAGGGCTTAGATACTACTATTGGTCTGGCCCACCTGGACAGCTATGGAGGAAAGCATCAGGGAGGTTCTACCCCTGTTACAAGAATATTTCCTCCACATGGTCAAAATATGTCCTCCCCACTTGTCAGTGTGTTTATTACTTAATCAGAGGACCTTCCCTCTAGCTAATGTTATTGTACTAAAATTGAGTATTGTCATTCAAAGAAAATACTCTGAGGTAACTAGTCTAGGGCAGTAATACTAAGGCTTCACCTTGCAACTGGTTGAAAAAAGTGGTGAGTGGGTAATGAGAAAAGGTATGAAGATTTAGCAGCAAAGAGTAAGTCTTGAAAGTGCACTCTATGATTTTTGAAAAAGTGATTTTTAAAGGGCAGCAAAATGTCTCTAGTGTTGATGGATAAAAGGAATTACAGAAAAGTGCAGGCTACAATGTATAGTAGAATATCCTTCAAAAGCCAAACATCTCAAAAATCAGTGTACACTTCAGGTAATTTACAGATTGCTAGGCTTTAAGCAGAAATGTTAGAATTAAATGCCTTTTTTACCACTACTGAATTATATACTGTTTTAAATTTAATTCCTAACATTGTATCTCTAGTCCTTTCTCAGTTCTTATTGTTTGAATATTGTGTCAAGGAACTCTTTTGCAAGCTGCAGCGTCTTGGCCGCAGTGGTGCTTGACATTTTTCTATTGATAATTATGACACTATTTCTACTGTTGCTAGAAAGCACTACTAAAATGAAACAGTTAGTTTCTTTGCCTTTTCTTTGTCTTAAGGTTACATTTGCTGGCAACTCCTTTGCTCTGTGTCACCTATCCTGTAACTCAGGCTGCTACCTGCCAGCAGCTATCATGCTTTGATGCAGAGGTTTGTGCACTTCGGAGTGTGCGGCTTCTTCTACCCGTACCCACTTTCAGAACCTGGGGGGACTGTTGCCCAGTGTCCTGCAGGTGCTAGCAAACATCAGATTTCTCTTGAGTGGGAAAGGTCTCTTCTCCCCACCGCCATCCTGCTGTCTTGTATTAACGGAGCTATGCTCTGGGCACCTAAGCTCACAGGCAAGACAATCTGCCTTGCAATCTGTTGCGGAGAATTTGGTAATTGGTCAGGTGCATGCCTTTCCAGGACTTATTAAGCAGAACTGAGCAAAGATATTTGTTGCAGAGATTCACTAATGGACAAAAGAAGTGTGCCTCAGCTTGAAATCAGTGTGAGAAAAATTAAACTGATGTAAAACCACTTTCATTTTCATATAGCTTCATCTGTGACACAAAAATACTAATATGAAAGTATTAACAGAACAGATGCATTTCTGAACTACCAAATGCTATTTCTGACTCTTATTCTAGGCCTTTGTTTCAAAACATTGCCAGTTGGTAAGGCATATTCCTTGTGCGGGAGGCTTTGTCATCAGTATAGCCAGAAGGGCTGGGAGAGGACACTTACCTAATTCAGAAGACCTTTTGTTTCCCCTCATTTCCTATCATCTTCTTTCAGGAGAATGTTTTCCAAACCCTTAAACTGAAAGTCTAGGCTTTTACAAAGCTAACTGCAGGCAGTCTGGGATAATTTAGTAAACTTAAGTTTATTGGTCTTCTTTAGGGGAGAAATTCTCCATTACAGGCTTAGTGTAATACAGAGGGCCTCTTAACAAAAATAAGACTCTTTCTAACTGGTTCAAAACCAGATCTTTCTTGTAATTGAGAGGAAGCAGGATTGCTCTCACTTTTCAGAGATTTGCTTTGCAGGTGAGCTTGCAGTTGGGAAATGGGTCTGTGTAGTACCTTTTTCATACTCTTTCCTGGATGGTTCATGCTCCACAGGTTGCATAGGCCAAACAGCTGCTACTGAGTTCTGATTTTGCAGAGAGTGTGTTGAGAATGGAGCTAAATTGTCACCGTCCACTCCTTGTGCACATAGGAGAGAAGAGGAATCCAGAGCCCTGCTTAGGTGTAAGGTTCTCCAAACTGGGTGGGGATACAAGAAGATGTCTCAAAACAGAGTGAGAAATATTGAAGACAGTGATGAGGGAGGTGACTCAAATCATCTTGTGGGGTATGGAACCCCATACTAAATATGTCTTTTTAAAATATGCCCTTCCTTTTTGAGGGAGCTGTGTATTACATACCAGTCTTGTAAAATGCTGCCATTGTCTTGGTTGTAAGCCTATGAGCTTCACGCCATAGACTAATGTTTAAAACACCCCTCCAGAAGTATGTGAGGCTGGATTCTGGTGTCTTTATTACCTGAGGGACTTCTAGTTCAGAATTCCTGGGGGATCCCTTTGTTACACTTTTGGAGCGGTGAAGTACGTCAGCAGTGCAGAGAGGAGGACCTGGGTCACAGAGTTCCTTGACTCACAGGGGTGCTTCTGACCCACAAGTCTCTCTTCTCCTGCTCCAGCAAATGATTGTTTCTTCACTGCACAGTTTCAACAGCAGGAACTTCTTCAAGGAAGAGCAACCGGAAATTTTTCTACCTACATAAACCCTTGTGTCCCAACAGTTGCTTTAGAAAAGCTATAGATGGGTTTTTGAATTCTCTCTCTGTAAGAAGAATGTGAATCTTAGTCTCCCATTTCCTGGGGGTTGCTTGTGTCACCAAGCTTGTGTGCATTCACTTGCAAAGAAAACAGAAATAGCTGTAGGCGTTCCTGGTTTAGACATCAAATTCCAGCAAAATCCTTCATCTTATTTAGTCCTAAAATATTTTTTCACAGTACTGTGTTTTATTCACATTTTCTGTTACAAATATAAGAAGACAAACCTTTGAATAGACAGTATAGATATTATATTAGGTAATTTTAGTAATTTAAAATAAATCTTACGATCATGCCTTAGTTGCTGGGAGGACAATCAGCTGAGGAAAGTATACTGTAAGGTACTTAGTTATGGAATGGATATAAAGCATTTTGCAGATATAATGCATGAAGTATATTTTGAAACCTCAACATCTGAATTTCAAATGAATGTGCAATATGTTTTAAATTTTAAATTATCAGGTTATTTTTGAAATACCAGAAGCACCACACTTAATCTGACTCTAATATGACTGACCCCCAGATGTGACACATTAGCAGGGACCAGGATCACAGCAGACAATTTTGTGATGATGATTTAAAGAAGAAACTGAATATTTTTGAAAGGTATGGGGAAGGAAATAAAAATTAATTTAATAATTAAGCCATCAAGCACAAACATAACCCCTGTTCACACTATAGATTCTTCAGGACCTGTTTTGAATTCCTTCCATGAGATACGGTATCACTTTATTTACACATATCCAAAGAGATAACACAGGAATGCACTTTAAGGCTTCTTTGGTCACTAAATCAAATGGATGCAGGACTGAGACTGAAAGTCTGTGTGATTGAGCTGAAAGAACCTTTATGAAGAAAGCAATATAAATTATATCTATCTGTACATCTGTGAAGATAGGTACAAATATTTCAATTCTTTCGTGGCATGACATTGAGAAGAGCCCCAACAAGAGATTTGGGTGAATCGGATAGCCACAGCTTTGCCATTCCTTCCAGGCACCAGGCACTCCTTCCAGCTGCTGCCACCACCACTGATGTCTTTTCTCCTTGGCAGCAGTAATGGCTGATGGCACTCAAGATAATTTTTCTCTATTAGACACCTCTTCACTGGGATTTCTGAGGCAAGTGTTCTTTTTGCCATGTGGTACTGTAGCTCTGGCACTAGTGCATCAAACAGAATAACTGCTTCACAGGCTATGCCAGTTTTGCCTCCTCTCTATATCTTGCTTGAGTATTGTCAGAAAATCTTCCCTTTGACATGCCGAGAGTGACATTGGTTCCAAAAAAGATTACAGGGTTTGAGCTTAAACAACAGTTAAATAAATAGTAAATATCTTGACCATTTTGAGAACACTCCTGAGCAGCTGGCATGGAATATTCTGTCATAAAAAGCTACTGCTCTACATTGTCAACATAAAATATTATTCTTGAGTGTTCAGACTTTATTTGGCACTATCAAGGCAATAGTGCTAAGTTCTGAGACCATTTTATCACCTTTCTGTTTAATTCAGATTGCCTTCTAACAGTCAGAGGAGTTTTCACCATCTGATGGCAGAAAGCTGACAGATGATACTTGGCAAACAAAGCCATGTATACCTGCAAGGTTTACTCTCATCAGCTGGAACAAGAGATTTCTTTTTAGCTTATCCCAGTGCTTTGAGGTAAAAGGATGTCCAAGGCTTATGCACAGAATGCAGTTTAACATTATCATCTGTGGTTTATTTGCTGGTTAGTTTAAGTCAGCCTTTTCCCATCAGTGTAAGAGCATTTAAGGATGCTTGAGGTTGGGATCTCTAAGAAAGCTGGTGCAAGTTCACTAAACCAGTCTACTGCAAGCCATTTCCTTCACCTGTGGTTTGCCCATCCTCACAGTCCTACTGCATCTGATCTCTAGACTGGGACTGCTAATCCTTATTTGTAGGATTAATTGATCGTGGTGGGTTGACCTTGGCTGGCTGCCAGATGCCCGCCCAGCTGCTCTCTCACTTCCTCTCCTCAACAGGACAGGGGGAGAAAGTAAGATGAAAAAAGCTTGTGGGTCAAGATACAGACAGATAGGTTGCTCACCAGTTACTGTTATAGGCAAAACAGACTTGACCTGGGGAAAATTAATTTATTGCCAATTAAAACAGAGTAGGATGGCAAGAAACAAAGACAAAACTAAAAAGACCTTCCCCTTCTCCCCAACCTCCCCCTTTTCCTAGGCTCAACTTCATTTCTTCATTCCTGACTCCTCTATGTCCTCTATGTTCTCCTCTGTCCCACAGTGGGATGGGGAATGGCGATTGCAGTCAGACCATAGCAGCTCCTCTCTGTCTCTCCTTCCTCCTCATACTTGTTTTCTGCTCCAGCATGGGTCCTCTCCATGGGCTGTAGCCCTTCAGGGTAAACCTGCTCCAGCATGGGCTCTCCACAGGTTGCAGTTCCTTCAGGAAATATCCACCTGCTCCAGTGTGGGGTCCTCCATGGACTGCAGTATGAATAGCTGCTCTGGCATGGTCATCTCCAAGGGCTGCAGGGAAATATCTGCTTCGCCATGGTTGTGTCCACAGTCTGCAGGGGAATCTCTGCTCCAATGCCTGTAGCACCTCCTCACCCTCCTTCTTCTCTCACTTTAGTGTCTGCAGGGCTGTTTCTCTCACATTTTTTTCCTACTCTTCTCTCACAGCTCAGTGGTTTTAGTCTTTCTTAAGCACATTTTCACAGAGGTGCCACCACCTTGTCTGAGGGTCTCAGCCATGCCCTGCAGTGGGTCGGTTGGAGCTGGCTGGAACCAGCTGTGTCTGGCATGGGGCAGCCCCGGCCTCTTCTCACAAAGGCCACCCCTGAAGCTCCCCTCCACTGCCAGCACCTGGGCACTTGCACCCGATACATCAATATTGAACAGAAAATGCAGTTTAAAAAAAAAAAAAATATTGGTCGTTATTGCAAATCAAGAACAAAAGCCCTGTTCTGGATGGCTCTGTTCCTTTCATTTATCTCTCAACATTGCTTTGCTTTGTCTGACCCTGAATGTTACTTTCTTAATTTCTGCTTCTCTCTCAGGTCTGAACACTTCTTTCCAGCAGTGCAAGGTGAGTATGTCATGTCCACCTGTTTCTTTCTCTGTTCTTCTTACTTCCATGCTGTCCTACCCAATCGTAGAAATTACTTTTTTCTTCCCTGCCTTCTTCCCTCCAGGCCTGATCCTGGCTTTGCTGGCAACGTTTCCAGCCAGGACCCCTCTGCCCGATAAGGTTCCTCATGCCCCTGATACTCCTGAGCCACCTAGACAAACTTTTCAGTAACGACCTCTATGTATAGAAAAAGGCTGAACAATTGTTTTAGTTCATTTAACACTTTTATTTTAAAAAATGATTATTCTTCAGTGACCCTTGTCCTTGGGCCTGTTCCCAGACTTCTAACAACCCCTACCTAGTGCCAAGTCCTGTAATGGGAAACGCTGCCAGTCTCAACCCCTTATTAACCAGCCAGCTCTTGCTTGCAAAGCTGCTCATCCAGGAACCAGCAGCTGCCTTTTATCCAAATTCCCCACCTCGTTCAAAGTTTCTGCTGTGATCTGAGAGGAAGCTAAGCACAGATGAGAGACCTGAAGCCTCCATCAGTTCTTCTCGGCTTGCCCTCTGACATGGACCACGCCGTGCTGGGCTGAAGCGCTTTTTTCTCTCGTCCTTTTTTCCTCACTGCACAGACTGGCAGTTAAGACAGATTTAGCTGTCATACCAGATGATGTGATTACCCAAATTGCTTGGCTGTGGTTTCATTTCTCAAGGAAATGAAAATGTAAGACTGTAGACTGTAGGACTGAAATGGCACGTCAAAGAAGCAGACTTTGTAGACCATTCTTTAAAATTCAAGTGAAAGCTCAAATGCATATTTAGCATGGTAGATAATATCAATTAATTTTGAAAGTGAATAAATAGCTGCAGGAGTCCCTGGGACTAGGAAGATAGTTTTGAATTGGAAGACATCTACCCTAGGCTTTCAATGCCACCAAATACTGAGACCAAATTTAAATTGTCAGGAAAGGACAATTAGCCAAAATAACTTACGTAGGAGGATTTTAAAGGGTCTGAAGATATTCCTTGCTGGCTGTAGGGACTGTATTAAACTACATGGTATTATGCTGGCACCAAGGCTCCCTGCAGAGCTGAATGCTCTCATGCTATGCCGCAGAGGCTCCTGTGTGGTTTCAGACTCTGTGAATGCGGCTCTTAACTGCCTGTTTGCAACTGACAGCTTAAAGTCAGGGTGCTGTGGGGGCTGGTGGCCATGGGGGCTCCTGTAGGGTCCATCAGGGCAGGGCCTGGCAGCCAGGGCCTGTCCCACTGCCCCAGCCAGGAGCAGGGCAGCAGGGGGCACTGGGGCAGCCCCAGCTCCAGGCAGCAGGCACCTCCCTGGGGTGGTCTGAGGCTGGGCCAGGACATGGGCCTGTGGGGGGGCCCAGCTCAGCAGGCCCCATGGTTCAGCAGGGTAGGGCTGTGGGGGTCTGGAGACTGGCCCTATGGTGGCATCGCTGAGGCAGGGGCAGAAGGCTCCAGGGGGCTGAAATGGGGTCCTGGGCCACGAGCAGGATGGGGGGAGCCGCAGGGGCAGGCAGGGACAGTCAGACCTGGCAGTGCCTCAGGGCCATGACACTGAAATGAGTTGTTGACCTGTAAAGCTGCATACAACACAGCCTGCCTGTTTTTTCTGGAAACCTTTCTGTACAGCAATACTGATAAAGGGGCTGTTTGGGTATCCATGTAAAGCAGACCTCTGACTTACTACAGCTGAATTGTCAACACAAATATCCACCCAGACCACGTGCTTCATCTTTTCCACCCTCGCTCAGGTTGTTAGAAGGTGCGAAGTTGCCAGTGGAGTAACTCCTTTCATTAGCAAATGTTTTTTGACTAGCTCTACCTTTATTCAGATAGTTCATATGAAGTTTAGGTGTAATTCTTGAAGGACTGAACTTGTAGTAAATGGTAGTGTAAAGGTGATGCTGAAGCAATAGAATGCAGAGTAACAAACCCGTCTCATGGCCTTAAAGTAAGAAAAAAAAATTATGGAAAGCAATAAATGATTTTAATTAGTCATTAGACATTTGTCCTCCAGCTGGGTTATCCAGAATTACTTGACAGCTAATGGTCACTCATTAGACTATGTGTGACAGTTCAATAGTATGTTCTTTGTGTTATAGCAGTAATTTGAGGGGATTTGCAGACATACCAAAACTGCTTTCAAGTGGACATGAAAAGTTTTCTTAAATGGTCACACTCATTTCTCCAGAATTGTACTGTAAGTCATCCTCTTTGAATCAGAAACTCACAATGGCATTGTGTCTTCTGTAAAAGCAACACTTCAAACGAAGCTGTATCAAAGTGCTATTGAATGATGAACACATAGTATTTTCATAGACAGCTATCTGCTGTAATTACCTTGAGAGAATTAAAAACCAGACCCTGTACTTGCTTGGGGAATAGATTCTGTTTGAATAAATGTATCATTTGAAGAGTTTAGTTCAAATCTGACTCAAAAAGATTTTTTAAAAAAGTAATGCGTTGAAATGTAGATATTTAGCACTGAAACAAAACTACTGAAAGTTCCAAGACTCCAAGGCTAAACCAAATCAAAAAAATCAACCAAATCAACAAAGTTGTGAACATAATCGCAATTCAGTACTATTACAAGCAGCATTAGGTCTCACGATAATAGATACTTTATTGTTTTCCTTGCCTGTAATTTTAGCTGACACTATATGAAGTGTCTTGCTTGAGATTTTTAAAAAGAAGGCTAACATTTGCCTTAACTCAAATTATAAACAAATATTATAAGTAAGTATTGCTTGCCTTCGATGGTGCTCTGCACTTCAAGTCAACCTTCTTTTTCAGTTACTTAAATACTGTTTGAAAAACTGAAATTTTGTTTACCTAATAGGAGTCCAAGATACTTATTTTTCTGAAAGTCTTGCCCAGGACCATAATTCATGGAAACAAGATTTTTCTCACATAAATAAACTCTAAGCTATATTTTCTTACAAGTAAACTATATTCGTCTTGCTATTTTGTGAACAAAATCAAACTGCTTTGCAAGTCTGTCCCTCACTGGCACACTGACTACTTCAGTGGAATTTATTCCCCTGGGTGCTTTTATCAGATTTGTTCACTTTTTTTCCTGAACATGAAGTTCAGTTCAAAACAACAGAAACAGAGGAGGAACTTTTCTTCTCTGGTTTTGCAGTAAGTGACTGGGAAATGTTTTGTTGCCATAAGCATGTGAAGTTCTGTGGGTGAACCCATCCAAATGAAACATTGCTTGTAGTGTTGCCTATGGTTTTCAAGGGACTGGATTTTCCTTCCAGGCTTATTAGCTTCTGGTAGAATCCAAGATGAACTTATTTCTCCCAAAGCTAAGGTACAGTTCTGCCCCCCAAACACTTGTAATTTAAAGCTGGGCAGTTGAAGGGAAGTCCCAAAATCTGAGAAAAGAGTTCACTGTTATACATTAACATATCAGAGTAGAGTTTCAAGAGTGACTTCAGTACAATACAATGAAGGCTTCACAAACCATGGCTTGAAGAATCTGTTCAAAGAACAACATAGGGAAATATATGGAGACAACGTGTGAAACAGAAAAACTTCTTTGCTTGGAGACTGCAAAACAGCTAAAATGCAAGCCAAATTTACAGCCAATTAGGAGATAACATATGGAGATTTACCCATCTGCTGACATGCCACAAATGTTGGCAGACTTAAAAATGAAAATCTTCCTAGAAGCTTTTTATTCAAGAATATTTTATGCTCTTCCTAACTCTGCCTTCCCAGAAAGGAAATATTTTCAAAAGAATGCTCCATTTAATCATAACTAGTGCAAAAAAAAAAAAAAAGTTCTTATATGTGTCTTTTGAATTTTATATAATACTTAGGCTCAGCTTGAGATCTAATATTGTGACACAGATTTCAGCTTCATTACAAATGCATTGGATCTGCATTTCTTGCAAATGTCTTGCAAGGCAAGTTCTGTTGTCCTGGACACGTTAAAAATGGAGAACAACAGACAGTTCTTGTAATTTACAACCTTGCTATCTCTGTACTTTGTCTTAGATCCCCTTATGTAGCATCTTTTTCCCAGTCTTGCTGGTTGTCTGGGCATTAGACATAGAGTCTAACAGTAGCAGCCATCAAGTTTTCACCACCAAAGGTGTAACCTCAAACCATAAGTTTAGGTGTTGCTCAGGCATCATGACATGAACAAATGCTTGGGATGTTGTTCTGAGTGTATCCACAGATGAGACCAGGCAAGCTACAAAGAATAGGCAGTTAATTCCTGGTAACATCGGGTGGGAACCAGTTCCGGACAGTGCTTAGATCTCATGGCAATCTGAGATCCAACATCAGTAACTGCAGAAATACTTTCAAGTCAAACAAAACAATGTGGGATAGAACCTGCCAAAAATTTGCTGCCAAATTGTTGACTCCTTGTTTTAACAAGCTAGATGGAAAAAAATCTCACTGGGTCATAAGCTAAATAACCATGGCTGCTCCATGTTTTGCAGGTAAACGGTGGCTGGAGGCTTGGGGGTGGTGCTGGGGAAAGACAGTGGGACAGCCTGGGAAGGAGTGGACAGATGCTCGGTTACTGGAGGACAGTTTGCTCTGCCCTTGAAGTAGGGCCAAGAGGAAGGGGATCAAAGGTGTGCTTGTAGCATGGATTTTGTATCTTTAGTTCTTATCTTAGATGCCTTTAGGGTCTTAGGTTGAGGGTGAGGCTGAGGCATGGGCAGTGAAAAGGAGGGAGTGAGCCCAGCTGCTTGGGGAGCAATTTGTGCCCCACACAGGCTGTCTGAGGGTTCCTGGCGTAGGTCTGGGACCATGGTAGTAGAGTGCCACCACTCCCAGCCACTTCTTGAGGCTGCGGCATATGCAGGGCAGTGGGGAAACCTGTAAGGCTGGATGTCTGGGATGAGGGTGGGAATCATGCCTCATCCAATGCCCTTGCCTCTGGCCATTCTCCCCTTGGCATGGCCTGGGAGTCAGGCTTCGTGACAAGGTAGGAGCCCAGGTTGTTGTTGCAAAGCAACATTCTGGCAGTGCAGGGATGAGAGCTGGGCTCTGGCTGCCAGGGTCTGTGAGCAACCACTCCCCCTCCTCTTTCCCCTAGGCCTGGGGATGCTGCGAGGAAGGTTAGTGCCAGCCAGTTCCCAAGACTCTTGTGTTGGAGAGGGCAATCAGATGAGGGCTGAAGGCAGCCAGGTCCAAGTTGTCCTGTTTCCTCCAGGCCAAGCCATACTTGTCTCAGGACTACCCTGAGCTGCCACATGCTGGTGTGGTAGAAGAAAGCAGTAGTTGGTGGCCCCATCTGGGGCCTGCTGTAGCCATGGCCACGTCCACCCCCAGCCTGGGCTCTCACATTTGTCCCTTTCCTAACCCTAACTGCCAGTGTCTCCACAAGACAAGGAGTCCTTTGCAAAGGACTTAAACCAGAATGATTTATTTTGGATTTTGACATGAGTCTGTCTTGAATGTTCCTCTTTGCAGTGCCAGATGTATAGTGTTTTCTTTAATGATTACTCCTCCATGTTTAGAAGTTATGAGGTTAATTTTTTACTGTACCTATTTTATTAAAATTTACATTTGGAGAGCTCAATCTGAACATGGAGATGTTGTATCTGTAGGATTAGAGTGGACTTCCTTACAAGATGCAGTGACTTCTAACATGGTGGAAGCTACTTATCTCTCTTATCTATGTCTGTTTTAGGAAAGCAGATGGAAAATAAAGTTTTGAGGGAAGGTGCATTTAGTAGATATTTCATGTGTTGCAGAGTTAACATAAAAGCTGCCTAAATCATAATTTTCTGTCCAATATTTTTTATCATTTTGAAGCTCATCAACTGTGTGCACAGGGTATTATGGTACTGTAGGTCTTTTGTTTTGACTTGTCTTTAACATTGTATAATTTTTTCCTTTTTTTTCCTGGTCTAACAGTAATTTCTTGCTGTGCAGCTTTACATTTGTTCTGCTTTTGATGGAAAGGAAAACATTCTCTTTAAAATAAAATGTTTGATTATATCTGAACTCCCTTCTGTACTTGCATTTTATAGATAAACCTTTTTTTGTAATAAATATATAGGTTTGAAAAATTTTCATTTTAACATCTCTTTTCTCATTTAAGACATTTTCTTTGCTTCATTCTATAGAGGCTTTCAGGTTTATTGTCCCTTTCTTAGATCTTTATCTGTATGCCTAAGTCCACCTGAATATGTATGATTTGGTCCATATTCTGTATATCTTGAAATTCCTGTTTTTCTTAGTGTTTCATCAGAGTAAGTTCTTCTATTTATCTCTGAATTCTAATAGCGTTTATCTTTTCCTCTCTTTCTTGTTCTAGCTGTGCCTTGGCTTTCTCAGTTTCATGGCTGGCTCTTACTAAATATTCTCTCTCTGGCACAGCTGAATAACTCCACTGAATTATTGTGAGGTTAATCCCTCACCACATACTCTGGACTGCTTAAGGATGTTTTGCTGTTGAAAACTACTCTGCCTTAAAGTTTTTTGAGTTTTCTATTATTTTTTGCAGGGACAATTCAAAATTTTCTCACTAGGATTTTGTAAATCACAAACTACTTTGTAGCATCCTTCCAGACTGGTTAGCTGATTCCTTATCCAGGTGGCTGACTCTCTTAGAGGTCTTTGAATTTTGTCTCTTGTATTTTGTTTTTTGAATTCTTTGTTGTGGCATGTTTAGAAAGTCATGGCTGAATCAAAGTTCTTTTACTGTCTGCAAAGCTTATTATTTTATTAAAGCAAACTGGCCCAGGGACTTCCAATGGGGAGCTGGCAAGCTCAGCAATTCCCTTTGCTAGTCCAGACCTGGTTTGGGGGTTTTAAAATTCAAACCCTGTCTTTGCTGCCACAACTTTATGTTGGAAAAAACTCTTCAGTCACTAAAAATAGATTTTAAACCAAAATATCTTCTCTTGGATTCACACTCCAAAAATTGTTTTTGAAATGTTAATTACATTATTTTAAGGAGGCTAGATGTTAAAGAATAGTCATGAATTCACCTTTCCAGCAAAATCCAATTACATGTCCATATTTTCTACTTTATCATAGACTTTTATATAAATATCCAGTTTAGAAACAAATGCTCATTTCATTATGATTTAAACAACAGAATTTTAAAGTAGTATACACCTTAAATTGAAATTACTGATAAAAAATGATTTGGCATAAACATGTCTCTGGCGTAATGCAATACTTGATGCAGAAGATTTCTATTTGAATTTTTCTGAAATGACAAAAGATAGTTAAGAGACAGGTTTTTTTTCACTTGCATGAAAATTGTCAGCAGAATTTACTTAATTAGTAATATTTATGGAGGACTGGTTGGCAAGGATTTGTGTGCATACTTAGTTTTTATGCATTCTTCGGTAGCCTCTGAAAATCACTGGCAGTACCCTACAAGCATAGTATTACTTTGGGCATAATTGTTGGTATTTTTAACTCTGCAAACTGATGCTGCACAGCACTCCATAGGTGTGCTTCTATAATCTTCATTTTTCATGCAGTGTTTACCAGTTCCAGTTTGACCTGGCACAGCAGAACATCTTCTTAAATGTACTCCGTAATTCTGGGCTTCGGAATGCAAAAATCATTGGGTCAATGATTGCGTTGCACATTATGAGCGTCCCATTCACATGGAAAATGGACATGTAGCAGGCACAGTAAGGGTTATGTGGGCAAAACCGTGCTAAGAGGATGTGAAGAACAAAGGGGGCCCAGCAGCAAAGGAAAACTCCAAGGAAAATAGTCAGTGTAATGGCTCCTTTCATGTTAGTTCTCTGATGGACTGTGCTGGTTGGCAGTGAGGCGATCTTTTTAGCATGAGATCGAGCCAGGAGGAACATATGGACGTAGAGGCACAGTATAAAAAACATCATTAAAGGGAACAGGATGGTGAAGGGAATGACCGTTGCTGCTTCATAGGAGAAGAGGGCAATGGCAATGCTACTGCCAGCACAGAATGTCCAAATGATTGCCAGGATAACCAAGGCCCTTCTTAGTGTCATGATATTATGGTACCGCAAAGCATAGAAGATAGTGATGTATCTGTCTGCTGCAATAGCTAACAAGCTGAAAATCGACCCCAGTAAAGACAGAATGAACATGGAATCCATGGCATCATCCAGCTTTTTCTCAAAATCCCCACGACGTGTCAGGTACCCCATTTTGCACAAGATGATAAAGATGTTCTCCAGAGTTTTGTACAAGCTACCTAACATGTCTGAAATGGCTAAACTGCAAATGAAGAAGTACATGGGCAAGTGCAAATTCTTATTTCTAACAACAGCAATAAGGACAAGCAGATTTTCCAGTATTCCAGCAGCAGCAACAGTGAAAAAAACTTCCTCTGGCACCACAACCTGGGTGCAGTCAGTGACATTTAAGGAGAAATCACTTATATTTTCGAGGGAAGGAATGCTTGTCTGCCCTGGGTGTTTGATTAGATTGGAAGGTCTCTCAGTGCTCATTTCTTCTGGTCGTGGAAAGATTCTGGACTGTTGTTTTTCAGGCTTGGCTTTATTCTGAAGCTGACCTGTCAATCAGACCATTCCTCTTCTGATGAAGGCTTTCTCCTTCATCTGGAGCAATTTTAAGACTTAATTGAAATGTTCGGAATTTATCCTACAATAAAACATGTAGAAACATAAATATCAAGAGGAAATTCACCACACAGATATGCCAAAAAATACACATTTGAAATATCACCTATTGCAAGGGAATGAACATATCATCAGAGAGGGTCAGAGTTGGTTTGGATAAAATAAGAGCCGCTCCTGGCTTTGCTGAGCCTTAGAGGAAAACAAAGTGTAAATTCTCCTTTAGCTTCAAAGCAGTTTTAAAAATATATATGTAGTTTTCAAAAAATATATGTAGTTTTCTTTACCAATGAACATCCCACATTTACTGAAACTGATTTGGCAGACTTCAAGAGTTTGGCAATCTTTACTGGCCCAGCTGTTTGCTTTGAGAAAGTCTGGCATTTCTCACAAGATTTGCAGTATTAGACACAAATAAGACAAATGCCAAGATAAACTGTTGTCCAGGACAGAAATATGTTTACCACCACACTGTTGATGGTGAAATGAAATGCCCTCAATTTAGATGTGAACATTTGTAAACACTGATGTTTTTAGAAGCATGTTAGATATTAGTGAGAGGCTTCCTTTTCATTTAAATTGAAGCCCTCTTTTGATTTGATGAACATATTTCTAATGCAGATTAAGGTCCAAAGTACAATCTTTTCTTGGCTGTATTTTACAACTATCTAAAAGACCAAATGTTTATTTCAGCATCAAGGTGATGTTTTCCTTTCTCTACAATGATCCTGCTCTAAACTACATCAAAGCCTATAGGAATCTTTCCAAAGGATTAGGCTTTTTAGGCTTTTCATTAATGTATAAATGAATATGATTTTAATTTAGCTTGGATATTACCCATGAACAATAAGACCCACTTTTTCTTGTTGTTTTTATAGCACCAGTTGTGAAACACAGATGCAGTTGCTATTTGGAAAGTCCCCTTTTTTTAAAGAACTGATGTATCTTCCCTCTGTTTTTAAGTTTAAAACAGCTGTGACACTTTCATACCAATAAGTCTTGAAATTCCTGTGGACATTTGTTCATAGTCAGGGTTGCTGAATGCTGTAGTACACTCTGTTACTGTTTCAATGGGAGAACTCAAAAGTTTTAATTATTTTGTATTCAAACAATGCTCTCTGCAAGTGTCAGTGGGTATCTGTAATTGGGACAGCTGAACTGCTGCTTGAATGAGATTAGCTTTAATGCAGATGAATGTGTTTGGCTGCTTTTCGATGGGAAACAGGTTTCTGACCTGGGTTTGCTAATGTTATCTGCTGAGAATGCCAGTAAGGTGCTACTTGTGGTGAAGAATGCTGAGACTTGGACCAGTATGAATTCAATTGAAACAAGCTCACTTAAGAGAAACCATTCAAAAGAGTACCCATACTTATCTGAAAACAAAGGCTATGTAGTGGAATAAATGAACTGTATTGCACTGCAGCATGCATGGAGATTCCCAAAGACAATTAGGTCAACATCTGTCAATATGTGAATGAAGGAATTACTAATAAGAGTAGGAGACTCAGCAATGTCTTTGTAATGATATGTTTTTCCTATTCTCACCTAGAGCTACTGTCACAGTTAAGTTTTATGATTTCTAGTCTCGCAATATGTTTAATTTTCACTCTTAATAGAAAGTCAGTGTGGACACTTCAGAAAAAGCTTCATTTCAATGGGATTTAAACAGGACAATCAGTTGGCAGAAGTGCATTTGTTGAGTCACTATTCTCCCAGAACTGTTTTTCAGTAATGTTTCTTTGCTGATATAGTCATATTGCTGAACTCATCTGTCTGACAAACATGAAGGTTCCTTCACTGAAAACATGTAGTATTATGAATGGTATGATATATTACGTCTGCTGCTTATGATTTTACAGTAACTTCATATTAAGTACAGCATTTGGTTAGAGCAGAAAACTTATAAGGGCTTTAGTGCAGTTACAGTAAACTGAATAATTACATACAGCACTTAACATTATTTTCAAAGAATTAATAGAAAGCCAAAAAAAGCCATTCTTATTTCAGAGATTCTAATTTCACCATGTATATATGGCTATTGCATACTGTTTTATTAGTGTTCCATCAAGGATCTTGCCAGTTATCTTCTTTCTGATGCTTTAGTGTGGTGCACAGTCGTATTTCTGTCTCAGACCTCCCAGACAGAAATATCTGTGTATACAGTGTTGTACACAGGTAGTAAATCCAGTGCTCGATCTATGCAATAGACATTATCTCAAACATCTTCAGTAAGTCCCACATTTACAGGGTTCTTCCACTGCTACATATCTACCAGGTAGTGTGCATGAAGTAGTTTAACACTTCTAAGCAGTGTAGGACAGACAGACTACGCAAGGGATGTAAAGCTGTTGTGAACATAATGAGTAACCTCAGTGTGTCCTAAAAACTAATGGAAAAAGAAGACACCTTGGAGCTTGGAAGCATATTTCCACTGGGTACAGAAATTAGAACCAAGGTCATTTCACACAAATAATCATCAGATGAAAAAACTGTTTACTGATATAGAGAACAAACCGCGTATTGCTTAATGATTGTCTCTCTGTAACTTTACATACCAAGGACTGGTGTTTGTCAAGAACTAAGCCTGTGAGAGACTGGTAC
>JAVJGG010000048.1:4258370-4269169 GCA_035590195.1 Aviceda cuculoides
GAATATGTATAACATTTCTTGGAAATCTAGTGAATATGTATGTAGAACATGTATTTAACCTGCACAACTAGACCCGACAGTATGCACGATAGGTGGAACGATCCCCCGTGCATCCAGCGCTGCCAATAAAGAATACCTACTTAATAGTTAATCAAACTATTGAGTCAGTTTCTTTGAATCATTACCCTCCTGTGTTGTTTGCACTACCAGAGACAGCTTGGATGCAACAGATTTCTTCTCCACTGTCAATACCTTGCCAGTTTGCTTCATCATCGTATTATCCAGATATAGGGTTCATGCCACTCACCAACACCACCTTCTGAAAGACCTTAGATTTATCTTTTGCAGGTATCTGCAAAGTCAACCTTTCACAACTAGTGTTTACGTGTCAGAATTGTTAAAAAGAGAACACAACAATTTAAGAATAAAAAAGTGCCTTATACTATCATCATTTTTTCCTGGCAATGGCTGAACTATTTGGTTTTTACCTTTCTTGAGGTCATTCACAGTCTAAGAATAAGTCTGCCTGACTGTAGCAAGAAATGCAAAACAGTCAAAAAGCAATAAATGACAAAAAAGGCCTTTTATGTTTGAAACACATTTGAAAATGTAGCTGTATCACAAAACCTGCAAAAACCTCAACCCGTTCTTTTTCATGTTTAAGTTAGGTTCTGGTGGGAGAAATCAACAGCTCAGTAACACTGGATATTCAGAAACATTATTTGTCTAAAAAAAGGCAGTCTCCAGAGCTGGTATAATGGGCAATGAGCTGATAGCAATAGTGAAGTTACTAAAAATGCATACACTTGTAATATTACCAGCAATTTCTATTAAATTTGTAGTTATCTAAAGCCAAGATGAAGCAGGAAACTGAAAGAGTAGAAGCCAGGACCAGAAACTATACTGACAATATTGTACAAACTTAGGAAACAAATAGGATTCAGATTACCTGTCAATTGTATTAATTCACCATGATTATGGTTTGGCCCTTTACAGCACTCTGACACTTGCAAAGCATGTTCGCTCTGGTATATATTACACAGCTAAAATCCAGCCCCAGTACTTCAGCTTGTGACTAGGCTGAGAATGCCTCTGTGGGTGCTGGGAGCTGCCAGCACTGTGCAGGATTGGCCTTGGACAAAAAACATAATTCTCTCCTGTGTGCCCAGTACCTACTAATGACAAGAATTCAATTTTCTCTACAGTAGAAATGCAATGACTTAGCACCTGAAATGTCTGGGAGTAATAGGTCTGCCTCAATTTAATTTTTTTTTTATTGAATGAAAACTTATTCATTAAATAAATAAACAAATAACATACTTCCCTCAATCCCAAAATATTAAATAAACTGGCCTAGTCAGCTGGAATAGCAACAAAATTAATTTCAGCTGTGAACTATAATGATAAGATACAGTAAAGAAATTCTATACCTTAAATACTGCATAATTTCCCAGGGTTTTTTTTCCATCTATTAACTTTTTACTAGAAAACCATACCTCCCTTTGTTGGACAGACCCTGAGTTGTATTTGCTCTCTAAACAGCTGGCAGTAAACAAAACCTGAAAGGGTATTAAGTAGTTTCTTCTACTTTTGGAAAATACAAACTAGCTCACTAGCCAATTATGTAGATGCAAGGATTTGTTTCTAGAACCATGAAATGTATTAATTCCCTGCCCTTCTGTGTGTGTATATATATATTTTTTAAAAAGTAATTTATTAGGAATGAAAAAGAACAAGTGTTTCGCGTTTCAGACACAGTATATATTCACAATCCATTCAGTATATACAGAGGTGCTTATTTGTCACTTGAAATACCATGACCTTTTCTCAATCCAAAAAAGTCTACAATGTATTAACAAATGCTTTCTGATGTCATTAGCTCTAGCATTTCATCCCCAAAGCTATCCAGTGTATAAACTCTCATTGGTTTGAATAAAAGTACCTTGGGCATCAGGGCCCTGGTAATCCGTTCAGCTTCATTCTCCTTCTAAAACGTGGTCATGGTGGAACATTAATCCCTTGTGGAGGTGGTTGGACAAGCCCCGTGTAACTGGTTATGCTGCCTAGTGCTGCTTAGGATGACATTATTTTTCTGAAAATGACAGCAAGAGTCCCATGGGTGGAAGCTATATACTTTTTCAGTCATCTCCATTCAAGCTGTTAGAATTTTGACTCAAAATACATTTGACAAATTCCAGGTTTTCCAGATGTACCAGGCATTTAAGAAGGAAACAAGCCACATAAAACTATTGATGTGGAGGCTTAGTTTTTAAAGCTGTAAAACAAGCGAAAGGGCAACCTTTTTTTCCCCCCACACTTTCCTTTTTTTTTTTTTTCTTTCTTTCTCTTCTTCTTCAGTAGGGAAGCAATGGTTTTCATGGAGACAAAGGGGACTGGACCTGTTATAGGTAGGTAAGCTATGAGGACAGGATGTTCCCTACACTTTCTAACAGGCATTTCTTTTTGCCTACCAGCTGGACTTAGCCCTGAATGAGCAAGAAAATGAAAAAGGACACACAGAGCCTGATTCTGCCTTGCCCTGCACGTTATAGAGTTCTTTACAGATGTTAAAAGTAACTCTGAGTCAGAGGAATTACTCTACAATATTTACAGACTCCTAAGGGCTCTGTTAGCTTGCAAGGTGCCTGCTCTACCTCCCCAGCTTTTCTGGCCATACCTAAAGTGACAATCACTGGCTGTCTCAGAGTACTTAAAATATCTCACTGACCTCTAGGTTGACTGTGATTAAGGTACCTCAGCATGGCCTGTATAAAAAAACCCCCAACAGAAATCTGTCTGCTTGATGAACATTAGCAGATCATATGTGAAACATCCTCAGCTGCAATTGTTACACTCTTGAAGGAAATATTTTCCTCAGATAGCCTGGATTTTAAATCCCTCACCCTTTATCAAACAGACACAAATAGTGCAGGAAGCATCCAAGAGGTTGCTACTTAACTTCAGTGGCAGCACAGTTCTTCAATAATGTATAAATACTGCTCTTTTTTGAACGAAGCTGTGAAGTGAAACTTGGAGCATTCTTTTTTTCTGTGTGGAGGAGAGCTGACTGGTAACTTTGTGGGAGGTTATTGTTCCATAGCAAGCCCTGAGCCAGCTTAGCAGCTCGCTGGGCTGAAAGGCAGATTTCCAGCTCTCCCTTCTCATCTGAACTTCGCCCTGCTTCCACCTTCTCATTCCTGTTACCTCCTTTGAGCCTGTCGATACCATTTCTTCAATAACAATAGCAATTATTAGTGTGTCTATATCACATTTTCTCCTTACACCGTGGTGTACACTGAAAATGGGGTATGCTGGCGGTGCCAACTGCTGCAGGGGCTGCAGCATGGTGCAATGACGTGCGAGGTAGCTGCAAACTACTATGCATAGGTGTTTACTCAGGGTAGAACAACCTTGCGAGATCTTTGTCAATAACTACATTTCTACTGGTGCCAACACTGTGCTGTTTCCATCTAGCTCGGACATCCCTACCAGCGTAACAATCTCTGTACAAACTGCAGCATGAGTAGTTCCTTGGTTGTGAAACTGGGATGCCAGGGTTCCTCCTTCACTTGGACTGATTAACCAGGTCCTTCCTCTTGGGAAACTATTCAAGGTCCTAAGGGCCCTTCTTTTGCAAATCCTGCTGAAAGTGCTGGTATTTCCCACCAGTAGGTGAGAGAGCAAAAAAGTGTGCATTTGATAACTTTCTCTCATGCAAAACTAAAAAACTCTATGTTTTAAAATAGGCATTTGACATTACAAACTTTGTTCAGCAAACACTGAACAAAACAGCAGTTGTGATGGCAAGAGTGACAGCATTTGTTTCCATCCTGTTCTGAAGGTGAACAGTCTCAGTTGCTTGCCTTTAGGTCTAACAGAAAGGTCTCTTTCAAGGGAAGGTCTTTCAGAAAGACGAGTTTCCCCTGCTTACTGCTATAGGTACATGCTAGAAAAAAGTACTGCATGTTCAGAGAACAGTGAGATAGCTGGACTCTGTGCTTATGTTTCATTGTTCAGTTGCTAAAACCTCTATCTTCTCAATGAAGTAAACATACGTCATCTGAAAAATTAATTTAACACAGACTACAATAATTGTGGTATTGATATAAGCACAGTCCTTTTCCTTCTTTTTTTCATCCTTTAAAATTACAGTCTAGGTAAAACAATATCAAATAAGGGTATGTGAAAACTGTGATGAAAAATTAAGATACTATGATACCTGGTGTTTCATTTTATCATCAGTTGGGATTTTATGAACAATGCCAATTAGTACCCATAAGCTATTAGATCATTTATTCTTTTGCTTTGATCTCCCTCTAGTGTTCAACAAAATAGGGTTAGCCAGCTATTAATGACTACAGATATTCTGGTTCCTTACATGTGCAGACACTATATAATATTATGCAGCCTAATCTCAAGTTCATGAACTGGCATCAGACCTAGATAAAAGTTTGTTGTATAAGGATGTTCACTGCCATATATCTTGGAGATTTACTGCGTCAGAATAATGAATATATATCCCATATGATTTCAATGTCTACTACTTTCTTAGAAATAACTTTACACTGATAAAGACAGTACTTTTGGAAGAAAAGAGCAAAGACACGCAAAAAAGGAAGTGTATGCATATATAAGCTAAGTATAGAAAAAATATTGTTGTATCTAAAGCCGTACATATGCCAACTGGGCTAATTACTAGCAAAATATTTCTCACATGATTATCACTGTGGCTTCCTTATAAGCAGCATTTCTAGAGTGAAACTAGGCTGCAAATCACACTTGCTGGAACTTTAAATGTCACATATGTGTGTATATGTTGAAGAGAATTCTGTATATTAAGTTTTTTCTTGACTTTGGAAACTGTATAAAAAGAATTTTCTGACCAGATCAGAAACTGGACAGACTGGAGGTCTGGCAAAGAATACAGATGAAGAAAATCTGAAAGATGGGTTTAATTCTTATGGATACTTCTTTTTCTTTCCGCCTCAAGATCAGCATTGAAATTACACAATTATGTGTTTGTTTTATGAATAAGGAAAAATGTTACTTTCAGGAAAGTCTTCCTTATTCATATTTAAGGTTAGGCATATTCAATATGCCATGATTTTGTTGCAAAAACCAAAAAATGCAATAAAACATCTAAACTATGCAGAAACTTATTGTTCAGGACTGCTTCTCTCTATACGATGCTAGTGTAGCTTCATTCAAAACATGCATAGCCCTGGGTATTTCAGCAAAGATACTGAAAGCAAGAAAAGTAAAAATGATTAAGAACAGATGGACTGAGTTCTCAATATACTTAAAAAAATCTTTGCATTAGCAGAGAGGAAAAGGAATTATGTAGGATGTTTATGAATGAAATGACAAGAACCATTAGAATGACAGTGAGAAAAATAAATTAAAACAGAAAAGTCAGGAAACATTTTGTAATTGATTAAGTCCTTGCGGCGGTAACATTTTTCACATATAATTGCTGAGACTATAAGCTATGCTGTCATCTCAAGTATCTGGAATTAAAGAAAATTGCATAAAGTGTAGGAGGTTATATAAAAATGCTTGTCTTGTCATGAGGCATAAACACAGAATGCCTGCAATGTCATTAGTGAAATAACCCTCTTCATATCAAGTGTGTGGACAATATATTGAAAAGGAGCAATCTGTAGAGAGAAATACTAGAACTTGTTAAAAATCGAGGGCTGTAAATGCACTACTGCACTACTGACAGGTGTTTGCTTCCTTATCCAGTACTTGTACCTTGGAGGGGCCTTCCTGCGGGTGCAGACAGCACACCATGCCCTGGGGAGGGGGAACTTTTACGAGTCATTTGATACACAGCTATCAGGGAAGGCAATGAAATTCAGTAACGTTTTCCCCTGTCTTTGCAGCTGGACAGCATATGTGATCATGAGCATTGGGTTTTCTTTTTGGAACATATGGAGTCTCTCACTCTCCATAAAGCTGCTGTTGCTTTGTAAAGTTGTGAGACATTAACAAATATAATTATTAGTCTATTGTAATTTGTAACAACATAATCTACCTAAGGGACCGCCCCTGCCCCACTGCGCCTGGTGCAGGTAATTGTTTTGGAAGCAATGTACTTATACCCTTTGGTCTCATCCTTCACTCTAGTAGATCAGTCTCAACCCATTGAAGTGACTTGGTGACAAACTACCATGATCAATGCCTACTAAATACATGTTTCTTCATTAAGATCGTAGTAGGCTGATTCATGGTTTTTTTTAAATATTAGTTACTGCGCTTCGGACTTCATAGTCTGCTTTTATTATACTATTCTTTCTTATTTGCTTCCAGAATAAATTAATTTTAAGCCTATGTATAGCTGTAATTTTCTACAAGGAATGAAAAATAATAATGAATTTGAATACAGGACAAATAGTTCTCTGGGATCATTCTAAAGATCAATCAAGAGGCCTTCAAGTGACATTTTTGAGGCCACTGCTCTGTTATTATTCTTTCCAGTAAATCATTAAGTTTGCCAGTAATAGTACCATCACAGAAATGTTTTACCAACAAGCATCAAGGAAATCTGTACAGAAAAGCATTAACCATTTCTTGAAAAAGAAGTTCTGTGCTTCTGCTCTAAAGAAAGCATCCCTCCTAGTGTTTTTCTAGGAGCCGCCCATCTCTTTTTCTCTGGCTATGATTGCTCTATTAGTTGCAAACAAAACAATAGTTTAAGTAGATGGAACCATTAGAATAGTATTTTATATTTTTAAATGACAGAACATGAGGGTGTGAATTTATAGTGCATCCCCTAATGTTTAAGTGCACTAGCTTATAAACCCAGGTATGTCTTATTGAAAAAAAAATGCATGAAAGATACAGGATCTTCTTTCCTGAGAGCTACTTAAAAATATTATTGTGCTTTTTGTCTTGCCACTGAGCTAGTACATTTACATCTCTTTATGCTAAAAAGGAAAAATAGTGAAAAGAGAATGATTAAAAACCAAATTCAGCAGATGGTGACTCTCTCTAGGAAACGTATAGGATGGGAGCAGGGTGAAGAAAACACCTCTCTGAGGTGTGTCTTTTCAGAGCCATCTTCATGCCCATCTGTCTGGGAGGGAGAAATAATGACTAGGAAAACAAATGTGAGAAGAACCAAACCTAAATTCTGCAAGCCCATAAAATAAAAATCTGCTTGCATTTAGAGTAGTGGGCACATAAAGCTTTAGTCTGGTTGCCTGTTGGCATCCAGTGCTGGCATGGCTTCTGCTGTGTAGAAGTAGACAAAGACATTGACATTGACAAAGACATTGCAAAAGGTGTGTTGTCATCCAAACCCACCTCTGGAGAGGTGTGGGAAGTTTATGAAGATACCCCAAATTGGGTGATTCTTGCTTGTCTTTTCCATGCCTTAGGATGTGGAACTTCATAGCAATGGTGCTGTGGTAGAACAGGTATTTCCATTTCTGCATGGGTATCACAGAACTACATGCATATGTGTGTGTGTGCGTGTGTGTGGTGTCATTTGGCTTCTGCTTCTGGTCTAAAGTAACAAGGAGAGTCAGAGAATAAATGTCAGTTCAGGTATCTACAACAACATGTGTTAAATATAGGTGATTACTCTGCCCCAATTTTCCTTGTGGTCATTTTCTTCGAGGACAGAGAGCTCTGCTGTCCTCTGCCTTCCTTTGCTGTGTGCTGCAGACTGACACAGGATTAAGTATCTAAGAGTACTGGCAGTTAGAGTGCACCAAAGCACATTGTCTTCTTTCAGTTATACTCCTGAAAATCTATAATAATATCAGGTAGATTGATGGAATTGCCCAGTATTTACACTAGAGGGAGAGCAGAATTTGGTCTCCCTGCAGCAGAGTGAATGCTACAAAGTGGTACCTGGTAGGAGTAGCCCTCCTTGCATAATTCCCAGTCCAGATCCAGAAGAAGACTCATTGATGACCAGTTAGAAAGTCTCTGAGAGATGTGTGACCTCTGGCTGGTGCAGTGAAAAAACAGATGAAGCAGGGAAAGCAGTAGCCAAAAGATAAGAAACATTTCAGCAGAAGCTTTCCTACTATATAGCTTAACTTCTTCAGGTGGTAAAGAGGAAAATCTTATTCAAACTTCATAAAAGACGCATAAAGCCCCTGCCAAAAATTTGCTTTAGAGAAGAATGATTGTAAGTTGAAACATTTTAGGGAACATTAGAAATATGAAACTTCATTCCACAAATAACATTGCATCTTTCACTACTTTCTCCAAGCAGGCTTTCTGAGTTTTAGATAGATTATAGTAAACTTCCGCTTACCTGCTAGTGAAACAGCTTGTGAGTCAGTGTGCTGGTGACTCTGGGAGCAATATTACTTATAAAGGAAATGAAGCCAACATAGTCTTTGCGTAAAGGAAAGATTGGAACATCTAAATCAAGGAGAAAGACAGTTGTCTCATTGGCATAACCTTGAATTAGGGTCACTTTAAAATAAATCATCCGCTGTCTCTGAAAACGTTTATAAGGAAAAAAAAAAGATGCCAAAAGGGAAAATATTCTATGTTTCAGCAGGATTAGCCTTTCAGCTACTCCTGATCTTTAGAACTTCCTCTCCTAATATTTGGCAGACTGTAAATCAAGGACTCTATTCACAAAAAACCCATGGGCTGTATTATAAATAACACTCAGGTGGATGGTTGAGATGCCGTAGGATGTTTGTTGCCCATCAAGATGATTGTCACTGTGTTTGTTTCTCAGTCTAAGACCTCTACTAAAGACACAACTCGTAGCTGAACTGAACAGTTAATGAGGTAGAGAGAACTTGGCAGCACCAAAGTTCAACTGTGGTAGTCTGGATATATTTATGTGATCATTATGGAGAACTGTAATTCAGATCATGAAGGCAAAAAATGTACTGAGCTTTAACAATATTTCATAAAGGGGTGGTAGTCCCTACTAGTGAAACAAATAGGGGTAAATAGCATAAGTTTATTACCTTAGGGAAACACTTCATATTTGGCTCTATTAAATAACAATTAAATAGCAATGCCCCAAAGCAGAATCATATTTTTAACAGTATAAATTGAGAAAAATTGCTCGCTTCCAGGAAACCAAACAAAAGCTCAAGTCTACTACAGAAAGGGTGAATTTGGGCTCAGGAACTGAGGATTTAATTCATCTGTGTGCAGAAGAACTCGTGAAAACACAAACCCCCTGCAATTAGCAGTTTGACAGCAACAGTGAGAGTCATTTGTGTCCTTGGCTCATAATAATTGGAGGGTAAAAGGCTATATTCAACACATTTGAGGGGAGGGGACCTGAAGAAGAAAACAACTTTAGAAAATGGAAGATGTGTTCATCATATTCAAGTGTCTTTCAGATTTACAAGGAGGAAAAAATTGCCTCACTCTTAGTCTCCATCTTCAAACACACACAGGTTTCATCTGCTTTTTAGCTCCCTTTTTCTTAGACCAGTTGGATGCACTGAGTGCCATTATGCTACACAAAGATAATTAATAGTTAAAAGTGTCCATGGTGTGGAAGAATAGGACACAGTAAACACGAATGATGTCACAGGAGTGCAAAACATTTTTTTATTATTTGTTTTCACCTGCCATGTCCATCATTTGAACAACCTCCTTCAAATAAACCTGGTCATGGTCCTTGCTCCTGAGCATCAGCTTCAAGGGCACTCATTCTATATTGTGTCAGGCAGAACTCATCTCCATATGAATTCAGGTTTTTTGCACTGCTTTGGACATGGAAGACACTCATTAGGTGCCTTGGAGGTTAATTGTGGAAGGCCTTCACCTCTTCTAGTGCTGTGAATTTCTGTTCTGTACTAAGAGTACACTACACAGCCCAGCAGTGTATTGCATGCACAAAAAAAGTCTGTACCGTAAGATGTAATAAATTAATAATAAGGAAAAACGTCTGTAAATTTGTGCTTACATTTTATTTCGGTTGCAGAGAAAATAAACACACTGGAGGCACAGAGGCCTCTTCACTCAGCCTTAGGCAACAAATAAGTTTGGATCAAGTCTGAACTGAGAATGAAGCCAGAATTCATAATAACAGTGTTTAGGGTCATGTACAATACAAAAATTCAATTGTTAGTTTTATTTAAGTCTAGAAAGTCAGAAGGTACTCGCTGTCAACAAAAGAATGGCCAGCAGGAGAACACCAGAAGAGCAGCACAAAGGAATTCCAGCCAGTAAATCAGCTTCATGGGGGACCCAACTTAAATGCCTGCATGCAAACACAAGTAGCATAGGGAATAAGCAAGAGGAGTTAGAGACGTGCGTTCGCCAGCAGGGCTATGATCTTACTGGCATCACGGAGACGTGTCAGGATGGCTCCCATGACTGGAGTGTTGGAATGGAAGGATACAGGCTCTTTAGGAGGGACAGGCAGGTGGCACGAGGAGGGGGTGTCACCCTCTATGACAATGACCTGCTGGAGTGCATGGAGCCCCCAGTGTGAGAAGGACATGGACCTGTGGGATTGAGTCCAGAGGAGGGCCATGAAGATGATCAGGGGGCTGGAACACCTCTCCTGTGAGGATAAGCTGAGAGAGTTGAGCTTGTTTAGCCTGGAGAAGAGAAGGCTCTGGGGAGACCTTATTGGGATCTTTCGATACTTAAAGGGGGCTAACAAGAAAGATGGAGAGAAACTTTTTACCAGGGCCTGTAGTGAAAGGACAAGGTGTAACAGTTTTAAACTAAAATAGAGCAGATTTAGATTAGATGTAAGGAAGAAGGTCTTCACTGTGAGGGTGGTGAGGCGCTGGCACAGGTTGCCCAGAGAGGCTGTGGATGCCCCATCCCTGGAAGTGTTCAAGGCCAGG
>JAVJGG010000048.1:4269269-4283640 GCA_035590195.1 Aviceda cuculoides
TCCCTGGAAGTGTTCAAGGCCAGGTTGGATGGGGCTTTGAGCAACCTGGTCTAGTGGAAGGTGTCCCTGCCCATGGCCGGATGTTGGAACTAGGTGATCTTTAAGGTTCCTTCCAACCCAAGCCATTCTATGATTCTATATTGATTTCATTGAATTCAGGTGATTTATCAGGTTATCAAAAAGAATTGGGAACATGATTTGCCCTACGATCATTTTATTATCTTAAAACTTCTGAGCGGAAGAGCAGAAGGCCCTCAGAGAAGTCTTCTTCAGGTTACATTAGCCTAACACTAGCGTATCTCCACTAATATTTCAAATATCTGTGTTCAAATGTAATGTGAATGTTACTCCTACCAGCCCAACTGAGCTGGGACTGTAGATGTGCAAGGGACAACATTGTGCCTTCTGTTCTAACTGCAGCTAACAAAACTCTCAGCCTCCAGGAGGCACACTAAGTACAAAGCTGCAGCAGTAAAAGAGCTTCAGCTGCATTTACTGTACTTTTGACCCAGCTATAGAGGACCTCTGTTGCTCAGCAGATATGCATGATGCTACAGTTAAACGTGCGGTGAATGTTTGAGCAACCACAATGGTAAGAAATAGGAGGGCTGGTATTCAGAGACTTATTCTGGAAGAGACTGTGAACATTTAGGGAGGGATCAGAGGTGAGAAATAAATTAAAATGCACCTTAACAAATCACCTACTTAAGCACAAAACACTAGATTTTTAGACAGAATGGTTTTTCTAATGTTAATGCGTTAATTTTCTGTTTTGTTTTGTAAAGGGAAGGTACGTAAAGATGAAAAGACATGTCAGAGAGGGGCCAAGAGTTATTCAATATTTTTTTTGCATAAAATATTACAGTGTAAAACAGATGTACTATGATGAATTACAACGAAAAAGCAGCTAGAAATGTGTGTCATAAATAAAAAGATGAATCCGTGTTATCGCACTTAATGAAATTTTTTATTTCTATTTATTAAGCCATGAAATCAGTAGACAATTTTAATTTGAAGGTTGAAAATGCAAAGTAATTAGAAAAGGACCTTATCACCTGACAAAATTCTTACAATGATTTTACCAGTTCTGTGCTTACAGATCTATAGCCAATTTGACATTATTGACTCATATTGTGTATGTTTTCATCCCACTGTGTTTCACTTCTAAAGAGCACGCCAGGAAAAAAACAGTATTTTCACAACATGTGAAGAGAGAAGGAGATCTAGAAATTGTAGCAGTAAAGAACTCTGTAAATAGTCCAGGCTTTCAAGGAGGAACCATGATCAGTAAAGTTGATTAGAAGAGGACTGCATGAAAACTGGGACCTGAGATGGGCCAAGAAAAACACAAATGCTAATTCCACAGTATAAAAAATTTTTCCATCCAGTAGACAGGGAATACATCAACTATAGCTTATTAGCTATTTCAAATACTTACTAAATTCTCAGATTCTGTAGCCATTACGCTTAGCAAAACAAGTAAGCAAAAGCAGAGGAGGGTTCCCTCGAATGTCAAAGACAGCCCATGCAATTTTCATATCAATTAAACCCCAAGAGACAGACAGGTGAAGGTACTGTTACTGCTGAAATGTGTTAATTTACTTTTTCCAATGACCATTATGTATCACTACCCGATAAAAACAAAACCTTTGTCCAAATGGATTTTTAAGAACAATTTACCTGGGTAGTCTGTAAATGCATTGATATCAGTTGGGTCTCTTTTTAACTTGGACTTGTTTTTAATTGACAACTTTTTTTTCTTGCGTTTCATTTCTACCTTTATGAATCAGGTTATTTTTAAAGTGCTGTTTGTGTACTCTCCATATTCTGTTTATTGTGAAATGATTACTCTCTGAAATAACATACTTATCATTTTTGACATGCAAAGAACAGAGATAAACAATGTAACAGCTTTGTCTATTGCTTTTTCTCTTTTAAGACATTAATATTCAGGTTTTGTTTTAGGCTCATGGTAGAAACTGAAGGAAAAAAACCTTTCTTCAGGCATTTGCAGTTTTTTTTCCTTTGGCTATTAATTAGTTTATAGTATGCTTTTACTGAATGTTTTAGTAGTTTAGTGTGACAGAAAATCAACAAAGACTTGCTTTTTGTTCCCAATCTAGTTTGTATCTACCTGCCTATTATTCCCACTAAACACATTTTCCAAAAACAATGTTTGGTTATCTGTTATGTATAATTGAAAAGCCTCTTATATTGTTCATTTGTCATTCTCAGCCATACATGAGTATTGAGACTTGGAGCAAAAATGTGAATGTGTTCGCATCGGTAAATTGGATTTTTTGTACTTGTACTAATCTTCAAAAGTGGCATTTGGGCTCAGTAGGCAATAAAAGAAAGAAAAAGGGAGAGACTGTTTTTTTCCCCCTTTTAAAAAATCTTAATTTAATTCCAAAGCCAGAGGGTACCTGTCTTGGTAGGAGGGGGCAGTGGAGCTTGCGGAAGCTTGACTTTTACTGTTTGTAAAATTTCTGTGATATGTTCACATACCAAAGCAAATCCAGTAATGAAGGCATATAAGAGAATAGATTTGCAGCACAAGGCTTCATCAGATTAAGAAGTTAGTGTAAGAAGACAATGGAAAGCAAACAAAGAAGACATTTACTTGGTCTCTATTGCTCCAGTGTCTGAATGTACCATCATCTTCAGTATGTTTATCTGCACAACACCCTTGAGGTAAAAAAAAAGATCTTAACTCATTTTTTTCTAGTCGCCTCTGCCATGGAGAAGCTGAAAAGGGCCTGTTTACAGTAAAAGATCCTCTGAACGAGCTTTAGACCAGCTATTGGTATTAGCTCAGCCATTGTGAACAGCAAAAGCTGCACAGAACTGGGATGGAAACTGGGTTTGCACGGGCAGCTGAACCCTGAGAGCACATCATGGTACCCCGCTGCTGCTCACTTACAGACTGCTTGCAGGAGACCGGACTGACTTCAGTATCGGCTCCCTGCTGCTGCCAGGTCCCAGGGCAGGGGCACAGCAGCAGCAATTCTTTCTGGAGCTTACTTGGCTGCTTTGCTGTCCAAGACTGCAACAGGAAGAGGATGATGATGAAACAGAAATCTTCAGGACTAACCACAGGTTCTTCTGGTGGGGCCCATCAGCTGGTCAGGCAGAGAGTGGTCACCTCAGTGGTAGCTATGAGGTCCATGAGGGGATGGAAGGACATGCCTACAGTGAGCTCAGGTAAAACCGAAGGTCCCACTAGTGAAGTATTTTGTTTACAGCAGTAACCATCGATGGGTGCCTCAAGGATAAGGCTCCAACTTCTTCAGTTCACTGGATTTCACTTCTGGGTACTTAGTAAGCTTGAGTTTGTTGTTTAGGTTTTTTTTGTTTTTTTTTAATGGGGTTGTTTGGCCTCCTTTCGTGCTCACGTAAACTTTCAGCCTTCAAAACATCCTTTTGCAGTGAGTTCCTCAGGTTTAAGACCTGTGGGATTTTTTTCTGTGGGAAGGACATCCTGATTTTATCGTTTAGAATACAGCTCCTATTTTCATTTTGTGAAGGACAAGTTGGGTTTTGGTGGGAAAGGAAGACAGGGATAATGGCATATTGAAACACATAGCCATGATTTTCCTGTTGGTGATATCCTGGATCAGGTCAATTCTTTTCCTCTGCTGAACAATGAGCTTTTTTGTCTCAGTCCCATGCATCAGGGTCTTTTTTTTTTTTTTTTTTTTTTCTGAGAGTTAAGGTGCTGGACCTCTCTTCTGATTTGGGGTTTCTCCCAGGATTATCTTTGTTTGTAACTTCAGTATAAACTTTCCAAGGGTTTCAAATTTTTGAGTTGCTTCAGCCTCCAGGAGTTTTGTGCTATTTAAGCCTCCAGGTATAAATAAAACAGAATCTTAAGCAAAAATAGAGCCTATAAATGGTTTCTAATCTAAATATCCTTGTCTGTATATTGATGGTACAAAAGAAAATGCACGTATCTACACTAGACATTTAAAAATGTGGGCAACCTGCTCAGGCCTCTTCTCCCTACCAAGAGGTCTTTGAACTTCTGTCACACTCAGTTATGGAGTGCAGGATCTTTATACCTCTGTGCATGGTTTCTTTTTTGCATCTCTATCTCTCCCTCTCAGTCCTGCAAGAAGCTGATTACTTTTGACTTTAACTCATCCTTGCCAAATGACCTCCTTGCTGTGTAGTTTTCTACACCTTTTGTCAAGGGATTCACCTTCCTACCTTGTAGTCTTGCAACTAGCGGGCACTTTTCTTTGATGTGGTTTGGAGGTGTTCATGTATTTTGTTGCCCAAGGGGTTGCTTTCATTTAAATGCAAGATTGTCTCGGTTTAATGAATATTGTTGTTTATGGTCTCTCATCAGCCCTTGGAACTGCATTCTAAATGTAATTAAAAAGCCACAAAGAAAGCAAACATTGGAAATTTAGGGATTCTTGATTTTTAATCTGGCTATTACATATATTGAGTTGTCAATACTAAGCAATTTATAGGTGGCAAACAGAAAAATTTCCCAGATCATTACAGATGTTTAACTATTTATAAACTACAGTGAAGTGAAGATCCTATAGCAGGTAAGATCACTGCAGTCGGTGAGAAGTTCTCAAGGAAAGATTTTTGAACAAAGCTGCCATTGAACAGGGCCATGTCAGCCTGCACAATTCCTCTTAAGTTGCCTGTTGGGGTCCGAGGCAGTCTGCAAGGCAGGGGCAGAAAGGAAAACTGCCCTGACAAACCTGCCCTGAAACCTGCTCCAGCCAAACTCCAGATATGCTGGTACCTCACAGTATTTCCAGAAACAACAGCTCTGGAAATGGAATTTCTTTTGGTTTTGTTTTTGTTTTACCCCAACCTTCCTGAGCTTTCCATGAATCAGGAAGCCAGGTTTTTAAGACAGCTTGCTCCGTGGGACAATCTCTCATACCCATTCTCTAAGGGACAAGACCTAAAGGCTTCCTGCACCCACAGCTGGGACAGTTCCTGATCATAAAGAGTTTGACTTCTTTAACTTCTGTTATATTTTGACTGGCTTACCACTGATATGTAATAGAAGAAGAGATGAGGACTTCGTATTTCTCAGCAGGACACAATTGCTGCTGCAGTCCTCTTCTTCTCAGGCTCTTTCTGTGTTTTCAGCCACTGAGTTGAATAAATGGGCCAGAAGGGAGACCAGACTCTTCTCAGCCTCCTTCTTTTTTCCACCAGTGGGCAGTGCAACCGAATCACCCTCAGGGACGTAAGCACTTGGGATTTTCTCCATAGTTCATTCATTGCAATACAATTTGTAGGCAATGTGAACACAGAATGTGTCTATAAGTTGTGTCTGCCATAGACATGATCTAGCTAGGGAAGCATTGGCACAGGTCAGCTGTGAACTTAAAGCTGTTGAATTGAACACTTTTTAAAAAAATCAGTTGAAAAAAGATTTTTCCCACCAGGATTATTATGTGCAATAGCTAAAATTGTAACAGTTTGAAATATTTCCAAGAAACTGATGAATGAAAACATCTGTAACAAACACGTTGATCTGGAGAGCTAACACAGAATTCCTGCACTTTGATTGTAATACTTGATCTTTGATGTTTTGTACGATAGTTAAAGAATGCTACCTCCTTCACCACTTTAATCAGGAAATGTTTTTCTTCAGCAATCTATGTGCTATAGTTCAGGGCTGCTAAAGAGCTATATTTGCTCTCAGCAGAGCTCAAAATAGCTTTCTTTTTATTCTGAAAGAAGATGCATAATTACATTAAGCCTGAAAGATGGAATAGTTCAGAAAGTGAAATTAAAAAAAAAAAAAAATTCATACAGTTTTACACATCCAGTGTACAGATTATGAAAATTATTTCTATTTAGACTTATTAACGATAATTCAGTCATACTAATTTGCTTATGGAATACAGGGCTAATGAGAGAAATTTCAAAATATGGCAATAATGAAAAGTCCATAATTAATTAAAGTGTTATTTAAATCTGAACTTTGAAATAATTTTAATTATCACCTTTTAGGATAATGATATGGCAAAAGGGAGAGTGATTGCATTTTGCCATCTGTGAGAGATTCATGTTCCTGTAAATGCTTATGCACAGCTATAAATACATCTGTGTGTAATTGTGGTACTGGAGCCTTGCTAACAAATGGAGTCGAAGAGTTATTTTTTTCCCACTAAGAGGGCTCTGTGCTAGATGAGGAAATACATGTTGCTTAGCAAGAAAGAGCTTGAAAAAAGAAGTGAAATAGACAGTCATTACGCTAATAAAATGAAAAGTGTCTTAAAAAAAAAGATTCCTGTAGAGTATGTGCATTTTCGGTTCTATTTATAAACCTCTCTACTTTGTAAAAGCAGCATTGCAAAGGGCATGGTTGTGCATGCAGAATATTGAATAAATACAAAAGTTCTCACGAGTTGTCCATGCTTTATGGTTTTTTTTATAAAAACAGCCACATGCAAACTCTAAGGCATCACCACTACTAAACTGAAAACTAGGGAGATAAGTCTGTCACGCCTGCAGACTATCCACTAGGAACAGTTAGGTTCTTGCATAAAAGCAGTTGCACATCCAGAACACTTGCTGTCCCTGGATTAGACACCCACTAGCAGTGGTGCAGGGCTTGCTCAAGAAGCCTGAAAACACACAGTTTGCAAATACGATTGTTTGAAAATTTGGCACACAGTGCTACAAATAGGCATCCCTTTCCAAACTGTCCTGTGTGTCAAGTATTTGCTGAAATATGCAATTTCTAAAGATATGTGCAAAATAGTTTTTAACTTCAGGCTACTTACAAAGAGTTGAGCCTACAGCACAATGTAATGCCAGATTCTACTTCATTTATTCAGACTACAAGAGAAAGAGTACAGGGGTGATCTGAATACAGCTTACAAAAACCCAAGCAGCAGCTTCAAAATAGAGGGTTTTAAACATCTGACCAAAGTACAAAAGCCCAAAGTGGAAGATGGATGTATTCAGATTTGCATTTTTTTATAGTTAACAATAGGGACAACGTGTGAAGGGTAAAGTGGTGATAATTTAAATCAAGATGCTGTTCTAAACCAAAAATTCTTGTTCAAGCATGAATACTAGACTTAAACCAACATTTAATGCATAGCATGTCTATGGCCTGTATTGTGTAGGGTGTCGGAATGCACGGCCATTGCAACATGGTGTAATTACTAGCTATTGCTCCAGTCAGTGATACTAACCACAAACACCGTATTCACAGAGGGATTTAGCCACTGATTTCAGTGGAGTGAGAGCCTGGATGCATCCCACTCGACACAGAGTGCTCTGCGGGGACAGTTTGTAATGGGCATTTCTCCAAGAGCAACCACTTATGCAATATACAGAACTAGCAAGGTATTGCTCTGCAGCGATAACAGCTAGGAACCACCTATTGTCTTGCAGTATTCTAAAAACATGTTTTCAAACCACCTGGCGATGTTTTAATATGATATAGCAAAAGAGTTACTTTACAGGTACAGTTCATAATGGCCACATGCTGGGATGAATCTTTTGGCTTTTCTCAGGGGAATTCTATTTGTATAACAATTCTGAGTAGTTTCTTTTTTTCCTCCTCAAGTGCAGCAAAAAGGCTAGTTCACATGAACAATGTTTGCAATGGGCCCTTTCTGTGAAATAAATCTTTCAGTTGACTGCTTCTACCACAATAGTCAGTTTTACACATTTCACTTTACTTATTAAGACTAATTATTACTCTGCTTATTCCCTAAATCTCTGCTTTAGGTAAAGGTTACCAAACTATATTAATATTCACTTTACAAATATTCTAGATGTTTCCAATCCAGTGGAATTTGAAAATTCTTTTTTTTTCTTGTTATCCATCTGTCTAAAAAATATTTCTTTATAGACCTTTAAAGGTAAATTTCTGAGGGATTTTTTTTCATGTTATGTTAATGTCTGCTTTTACAAAAATTGCAGTTCCCCAAGGTACTAGTTTGCAAATATGTAATCGTTTTAGGCTTTTGACATTGTTAATTTAATGGACACTTGTACATCAATTTTACACTAAATGTCTTATTTTGACTTAGCTGATCTCTAAACTGTTTCTTGAGCAATTTTGTAGCATTTGTGAATAGTGGTGAGGCTGGATTGCAACTGATAGTGAAGTGCAATGACTTTGTTCTGTCATGAATTGAGATGCATGTATGGAGCGCTTGATGTGTGAAATGTGGTTTTTAAGTATTCTGGTACTTAAGCATTTCTACTGCAAGTAAACCACCTCCAGCCCTTCTTGGGATTGATTATCAATTACTTTATGGGACAAAGTCACAGTGTTATTAATGGGAGACTGCATGGGCTGACTCTGAAGGATTCCACAAGAAAAGAGGATTGCACTTCACATGTTAGTTCTTATGCAGATCTGGAGAACTGGGGAATTTTTCTGTGCTGCAGTAAATGAGAACAACTAAATTGGTACATGGGGAGTGCTTACTGATGACATCAGTTTTCTTCCCCCTCCACTACAGTCTTGCTTTTTTGCCAATCAGATTTTTATTACAGATGTCAGAGTTTCCCTGCTGGATTGCGTCTTTGGGTAGCAGTATTATTTGTTTAATCAAATCCTTGTGTCTAAATAGATTTATGCGCTGACTAAAGAGACAACCCCTTTACTTACTTTCTGTTGTTGCAGGGGGAGGCATACAAAAAATATTACTATGCAATGTTGTGGATAATACGGACAGAGGAGACACATGCTTGCTTTCGAATGCAATTTTTTTCCTTTTTCAGCTGTCCTTTTAGTCTTCAGTGCAAGTTTTGTTTTATGTTTTGCATCCCTTTTGCCTTCTCCTATTCCTTTTTTCCCTTCAAAACCTGAAGGCCACAGTGGTCCATCCTCCTGTACCAGGTTATAGCTGATATGTGAGATATGATCACAGGCAGAAACAGGCTCGCTCTCTCTCTGCATTTGGATCTGGTTCTTGGTTGGGAGAAATAGGGATACATTAGCTGGATGCAGAATCTGAGCTAATAGCCTCAGTTTGGAGTTGATTTGTAGCTGGTTGAATGGAAGAACAGGCAGAACTGGCCTGTGTCTGTCTGTAAGAGGCTGTGCAGACATATTCACCATGATTCTTGCATCAAGATTCATTCCTCCTTGATAAGTTAAAGCCTATCTTTCAGAAAGATGTCCAGGCTTGATTAAAAAAAAAAAATCCACAACAACCCAAATCTCTACATAATGAAGACTTGCTGGCTGTTTTCTAGTTTTATACTTTTTATATATGCAATTATACACAGAGCAGGATCCTGCTGAAGTCAAAGAATGCAAGTTAGAGCTGTGGAGCACAAATTAAATCCAAGTGGAATGTGCAAACAGAAAACTCTTGCTTCTTCTGTGTGTTTCTCCTACCTGCTGAAACCCATCATCCCCTCATTAGCTTCTGGTGAATTCATTGCCTTTAATCAATATTATAGGCCATTACTTTGTATATAGAATCTTTTTTTTTAAGGTGTAGTTATGGCAAGTCAGTTCAGAATAGCTGAGATGCACATGGAGTGTAATGAAAAACATTCCTTTTTCCTAATCTCTCCCAGATCTGGTAGTCAAAGTGTGGTATTTCATAAGTGCCATTGTAAACATATATAAATAGTTCAAAAAGAAGAAAAAACCTCTTTGAGATAGTGTCACAATAGCTAAGTATGACAAATACCAAACCTCTAGCAAATTAAAATAATCAGATAATTACTGACTTTTTGTTTTGCATAAGTTCTCTATCATTTGCCCTAACACTGCATTCATTCTGTATTGTATTATAAGAAGGTGTCAGATTATAAATCTATTCTTACAATGCTTATAGCCTTAGGCCTTTCACAGTCACCTCTTGTGGACTGTGCTGTATTAAGTCTAGAATAATTACTAGTGAGTTGGACTGACAGTTGATTTCATTAGCTGCAGTAAAACTACAAAAAATAGTCAGACAATAGGGCTGAACTAGTCTATTCCCTGGCCCCAACGCAGAAACACATACACCTATCCTGATTTACACAGGTTGCTTTTCTAACCTCTTATTAGAAACCTTTACTTCTTGGTATGTCACAACCTCCTTAAATGTTGCTTTTCACTACTGCTGCTATGAGAAAAGTGTTTCCTCATATGTAAATTAAATTTCCCTTGTTGCAATTAAAGTCAGAGTGATATGGAAAGTAGCATGAGTTGAAAATTCTCTGTTGAAATTGTGTTTTGATAGATTAGGTTTCTAACAGAATAATTTTTATTTTTCATATTAATTGCCTACTTTTCCCTTTCATAAAAGAAAAATGAAAAAAAAAGTAAGGGAAAGTAATGAACTATGAACTTTTTGATTTGGAGAGACTTCCAGCGTCCTG
Source organism: Aviceda cuculoides (assembly GCA_035590195.1). Lineage (NCBI taxonomy): Eukaryota > Metazoa > Chordata > Aves > Accipitriformes > Accipitridae > Aviceda > Aviceda cuculoides. The sequence continues at coordinate 4,279,602 of JAVJGG010000048.1, forward strand.
TGAGAGTTTTAGGTCAGTCTTTCCCTGATCCTGTTTCTTGTATGGGACAGGCTTTTCTGGCATACAATATTTCTGCAATTCCTGGTAACTAACATGCTGTTTCCAGCCATTTTACCCTTGCAAACACTTTCATTTAATTATCCAGGGATATTGGAACCCATATAGAAACACAGGACCAAAGAAGACCACTTATGTCAAGTTCACTCCTTGCAGTAGCAGGAAATCAAGCAGGAGAGTACATCAGGCAGTCACATATCAACTTATTCTCTTTCTTCTCAGATCACAAAACACTTGACATTCCTCTGACAGAGAGAGGATTTTACTTTTATGGCTGAAAACATGACCGCTGAAAAATCTATCATGGAAGAGAGCAGAGAGCTCAAGAGACATGATCAGCATGCTAGCACTAGCACACAGCCAGCAAAATGACGGTCCCGGAAAGTGGTTTATGCTCAAGCAGGGACACCTACAGCCAGTTGCCCAGCACCATGTCCAAAGGGCTTCTGAACATCTCCAAGGATGGAGACTCCACAGCATCCCTGGGAAACCTGTGCCAGTACTCAGTCACCCTCACAGTGAAAAAGTGTTTGCCGATGTTCGAAGGGAACCTCCTGTGTTTCAGTGTGTGCCCATTGCCTCTGGTCCTGTCACTGGGCACCACTGGAAAGAGCCTGGCTCTGTCCTCTTTGCACTTTCCCTTCAGGTGTTTATATTCATTGATGAGATCCCCCTGAACCTTCTCTTCTCCAGGCTGAACAGACCCAGGTCTCTCTCCCTTTCCTCATAGGAGAGATGCTCCCATCCCTTCGTCATCTTCCTGGCCCTTTCTTGGACTCTTTCCAGTATGACCACGTCTCTCTTGTACGAGGGAGTCCAGAACTGGACCCAACGCTCTAATTATGCCCTTGCCAGAGCTGAGCAGAGGGGAAGGATCACATCCCTTGACCTGCTGGCAATGCTCCTCCTAGTGCAGCCCAGGACACCATTGGCCTTTGGGGCAAGGACACGTTGCTGGCTCATGTTCAGGTTGGTGCTACCAGGACCCTCAGGGCTTTTTCTGCAAAGCTGCTCTCCAGCTGGTCAGCCCCCAGCATGTATTGGTGCCTGGGGTTGCTCCTCCTCAGGTGCAGGACTTGGCACTTCCCCTTGTTGAACTGTGTGAGGTTCATGTCAGCCTGTTTGTTCAGCCTGTTGAGGTCCCTCTGGGTGGCAGCATGATCCTCTGTGACCCCAACAGGCTTGTAGCCCTGCACAGATTTCTAACTCAGCAGGTTTGTTCCCCATACTGTGCGCAATACTACAGAGGCACTTCAGAGAGGCCCCCAGCATGTTGTCTTCCTAAAAAGGGTTTTGTAAGCTTGCTGTTATTGTTTTACAGATGTATTGTTCAAATAATTTGGCATTATGTAGCTCCCATTTAAAATTATGGACATTTGTATTTCACCAGCATCAATCACTCCTGCTTTTTTCTTGCATCTTAGCCACCTGAGCTGCAGGAATGAGCTAGCATTTCTGGTTTAGTGACACATTCCAAGGCATGTGAATGTTATTCACTAAGAATTCTTATTCCAGTGTGGAGCACAGTATTGTGTGCTAAACTGAGGAGCAATCTCATATTGTTGTACCAGATTTCAGTAATGTGAAAATAATCACTTTTTTCCCTGCTTGTAGAAAGCCTATTAGGAGATTTAGAGCTACTGAAGAAGCAAGAACAGCAAATAACTTCTGTTATGTTCTATATTTATAGCAGAATTTCAGTTCAAGAGGTAATTTGGGGAATACATCTCCTGCAAAAAAGCCTAAGACAATATTAGCTGAAGTGAAATCTTAACCCTACAGGTACAACTGCTGTTTCTGTAAGCTGTGGGACAAATCATCAGTGAAGTGAAATCTATATAGGACAAACCAACATATTATGCCATCAAAACACTCTGATTTATAATGCACTGTGATTCATCTTAGCAGGTTTTTTTCCTTCTTTCATGCAGAGTTGCTCAGCTGAGTCCCCCTACTTCCAAATCTAAATACACATGCACACCTACACCCAGAGTGATATATCATTACTAAATCAGTTTTCTGCAGTCTCACTAAAGGCTCACGCTTATACGCATAAAATCCAAAGAAATTTTCCTAACAGCACTCACAGCAATACATGCTGTACAACAGTAACCCTGCTAGAACAGGTAAAGTTATACTTGCTGAATAGCAGTAGTTAAAAAAAAGAAAAAAACAGTTTGTATGCAGTCAATATTTCTTGAAAAGAAATATTTTTAAAGGTACAGATTGTGAGTAGACAACTAGCTAGTATTTGTGCCTATGAACCAAAAAATTAAACAACAGATAACATATTCAACTTTGTGCTTTGAAAGAAGAAGAATTTTTGGAATGTGAAAACAAAAGATGAAATAAAATGCTCATATACTTTAGCTGTATGTGGGAGAATATTGCTTCTGACTACTAGTGCATGAGTTATGTAGAGTGATCTTCAATCAAAACTAATTCACTTTTTCTGCACCTAGTAGTGGTTATCACGGGGAAGACAAAGACAGAAGCCTGATATAACAGAACTGGAGAAAAAGATGCTCTCATTGGATTACTTGCTTTTTTTCATCGTGGCACATCAGATGCTGGCCAGCTGACTGATACAGAAGGAAACAAGTTCTGTGCCATATGTGGGTGTTTGCATATGCAAGACTGTATTGTTCATGCTATATATGCTTCAGCAGCACAAATGACTCCTATACTTCATGAGGGGAGTTTCACACATTTTTTTTCCACTGGACTACATTTTGCAATATCAATTTTGTAGCAAAAGTGGCACACACAAGAAAAGAAATAAGACAGCAGAATCCAGTGTAGTGGCTATAAAACTTCTTGTTCTTTTTCAGTTCTTTTTAGCTCCTATTTTGCTTTTCCTCTTCTTCCTTTACCTTGGGTTCTTTGACATGACAGCCCTGAGTTGGAAGGACAGTGTCTTCCTTGCATAGCAAGGTATTTTTAATCTGACATCAAACCTAAAGGAACCATTACTAATGTTCATGAATACTTGCTTAATTCTTCCTCTGTGATGCAGGCTGATAGCTCTACGCAAACATAGCCCTGTAATCCCGAAAGACTTGGAAGATGACCAGAGGGTGTGCAGGAGGTCTGAATTTAGATTCATCTCAGGGAATTCACAATTTATTCCTTGATGAAAGAGAAATGTTGCCATCCAAAATAAAGATGAACTCTATAGGAAAGTAAATGAATGACCTCTGTAACACTCTTTGGACTTCCTTGTGTTAAAAACTTTAGTATCATAGAGCACGTGTATGCTGGTAATTATTGCACGTACTCCATATAAGACATATTAAAATGTCTTAGAATTTTGCAAAAATTGTTCTGCTGCCCTGAAATGAGAGGTGTCCAAGCACAAATACCCCATTTTCTTCTGTGATGCGAGTTGTGTTAAAGCAAGGCTCTTGACTTTAAAAATAAGAGCAGATTTATATTTCCTAAGAATTTATTTAAAGCATTTCAGTTTTTGTCTGTGGGATGTTACAATTCATGGACATCTAAAAGATGTGAAAGTGCACTTAACGAATACTGTGCGCAACTGGCATTATATAAGAGTACTAGATTAATTTGCCTTTTATGAATAATAATAGCACATCATTTAGACATTAGGAGAGCTGTGGCATTCACTGCAGGTGTGAAATATATAAACCTCACTCAGTACTTTTACTCTCATATAATTGTTTTACTTGTTTATTATGATTTCATATTCTTATTCTTACTAATTTTTACACTGATTATTCTGACTGAGGAATCTCTATCTGAATTACTTATCTTCAAGCTTCCATTTTAAATATTGCTAGCACTGTCAAGATGGAACCAGCTTGGTAAACTGGTCACTCAGTGTCGTGGTTTAACCCCCGCCAGCAACTAAGCACCACGCAGCCGCTCACTCACTTTCCCCCCCACCCAGTGGGGTGGGGGAGGAAATCAGGAAAAGAAGTAAAACTCGTGGGTTGAGATAAGAACAGTTTAATAGAACAGA
>JAVJGG010000048.1:4307811-4326278 GCA_035590195.1 Aviceda cuculoides
ATCCCTTGGGTCAGTCTGGGTCAGCTGTCCCGGCTGTGTCCCCCCAACTCCTTGTGCCCCCCCCAGCCTCCTCGCTGGTGGGGTGGGGTGAGAAGCAGAACAGCCCTTGGCTCTGGGTAAGCTCTGCTCAGCAGCAACAAGAACAGCCCTGTATTATCAGCACTGTTTTCAGCACAAATCCAAAACATAGTCCTATACCAGCTACTATGAAGAAAATTAACCCTACCCCAGCCAAAACCAGCATAAGGAGGATTTTTTTTTTCCACACGGAAAGGTTCAGACAATTCTCTTGACAACTCCATCTCAATTTTCAAATCTCCTCTATGGAGTTTGGCATTATAATGTTACAAACATATGTGCCTATGCAGGGGGGAAATATTGGAAGAGTATTTGCTACACAGGAAAAATGCATATCAGTAAGCACATAAACCCTCTAGTTGAATTGTGTAGATAGTACTGTTGCGTATGGATGGATGTTCTTTGGAGTGCAATGCTTATCAGATTTGCAAGGGTTTAAGATATTAAATAATAGTATAGCAGTCATGAGTATGCTATATTCTTTTGGATACAAGGAGGTTACAGAGGCATGTATTAAGCACTACTATAGCACAAAGAATTAACAAGTTTTATCAAGGTGATGCTACGTCAGCTTTTTTGTTTGCATAGGTGCATTACTAAAACGGGGGCTTTTTATAGTCTGAAACAACCTTGCCACAGCAGACTGGAGTATCATAATTTTTCTTGACATTATAAATTAACACACTCAGGACTCTGTTCTAGGGTGGCAAAATTATTTCTGGTTTCTAAGCTATTACATCTGAAGATAGCTCTTGTATCCATAATAGCACTGCAGTGTGCATGTAAACATCCCTTCAAGAAGGAGCTTCATAAACAGGAAAATATTTAGTAACCACTGCCAGTGAGTGAAAAGGTGAGTTTTCAGGAATAATTCTGGGTTATTATTCAATTTTTAAAATATATCATGATAAAATGAATATAAGAGAGCAGAACAACTTGATGAAAACCTATGGATGAAAAGTTAATGAACAAAATTTGGGCATCACATTTCAGTGTGTGAAATAAATATATGGGTAGGTACTATACTGAGAAAGAGAGACATTTCCTCAGATTAAAAATTATGACCCCCTTATCTAAGCAATGGAAAGACAACTCAAGAAGTAACCAAAGGCTTTAGGGATCCTCCAAAAGATAGTGAGCCTCTGCAGAAGAGATGTGAAGATCACAGATTCAGAGAGTAAAACTTCTACTTTTTAAGTTAGAAATAAAGGAGAAATCACAGAAGATTCAGTCACAAGACTTGCTCATTTTAAAAATAAAATAAAATGAAATAAAAAATCAGTGGAACACATCCTTCTATCCAAGGCAAACAGTTCAGTACGTCAAAACAAGGGGGACTGTTTTTAATGCATTCTGGGTGGAATATGTCACACAATGGTGGAGCCCAGGCAGCTGCCTGTAGAAAACTAGAATTTATCTTTGGCAAAAATACCATCTCCTTTAATACATTTCTATTGACTGTCATATAACATCAAAGGCATTTCAGTCTCCAGCAGAGTGTGTTTGAATGATGGGTTGCAGCTAGAGACTTTTCTTTTTGGAAAAAAAACCACATGGCATTTTCTGTCTATTACTTGTTCATTGCAGAATAAAGGAGGGAAAGAGGCAAAATAAAACATTTAGGAAACTAATATGACAGCTGTGAAATCTAGATTTTCTTGATGTGGTCACAGTTGCTGTTATAATTCTTCAAGGAAAGGGAATTCATTCTTTAAATTGTTTAGTTGAAACTATGGATAATTAATATGTTAATGTACTTTTAGATAAAACTCATGCAAGTTTGTTGATCTATAATGTGAAACTTATGTGTGAAAAGATCTGCATCAACAGGATTTTGCTGTAGATTCTTTCTTTTGATGTTTTTATCATTACAATGAACTGTAATTTCATAAGAAAGCTGCCAGAAGTGGAGACAACGTGCTTACTGCTTTATTTCTCAATTTAATTAGAAGATGGGCAGTTTCCATTTCTTTCTTATTTTTTCTTTATTTTTTTTTAAGTCCAGGGTTATCTAAATATAACTCAATTAGCAGTGCTTCTTCCTTGGAATATTTGTTATTTTTATCGTTAGGTGGTGTGTCAAGGACCAAGACTTTTTCTCAGCCTTCAATGATTTTCTAACAAATAGTAATATCCAAAACTGTTCTCAAGAGCAAGAATACAACCGCCCATTTTCTAACAATTTTGACTACTTAGTTTATTGTATTTATAATTTAGTATTTAAAGATGAGGAAATGTCACAACATTCATCAATTTCTCTCTGATTTCACAAGCCCAATATTTTTCCCTGACATTTTCATCATGTTTCTACTCACTTTGAAGATGTTATTTTCTTAGCAAACTTTCCCTCAGGTAGAAAGGTATATGCCAGTCAAGATAATTTTGCTTTCTACAAAGTATTTACAGAATTGAAATGGAGTCATTCTGTATTGTAAACATCTGGCAATGCAGATGTTTGTAAACACAAACATTGTACATTGCACATTACATTGCACAAACACATTACATATTGCAAATGTAATGTAAACATCTGCCTTTTTGTCTTAAAGTTCGAACACTGCAATAATTTTCTACCAATTGCTATTTCAGTAACCAGTGATTTTCCTTTTAAAAGGATTGAAAAGTACGTCGTTTCCTAAGTTTTAGGTGGCTACATTCAACATGTCTAAAATGAAACAAAAAAAGGAATTAAAAAAGGGCAGAAAGGAGAAAAAAATAGTTAGCTCTTTAGCTAGATAGATTTCAAAGCCCTGCATATGTGTCTTAGCATTAAGTTAACAATGGATACGTTGCGTGAGAATACAATGCTGACAGGGTGCTTTTTATTTACAATCATATAGCAAATGTCAAAGTTTTGCCTAGTTTTTATTCCCCCTTGCCCTCTATTTTGCACATGTGTTTGCCTGGTTGGGGAACAACATAGTGTGGAAGGGGAGGGAAAGGAATGCATGCATTGTGGGCTTTTAAAATACTTTTTTTCTCAAGATTGCTCAATATATTGTGGATCATCTGTGGTCCATGCACTACAAATGGGATAATATTGGTATAGGGAGTGGTAAGGGTTGCATAAGAAATGTTTTGAGAAAAGGAAAAACAGCTGGAGGCTCTTGGAAGCCTTGGAGAGAGAGTCAGAACTGGTTGGTTAAATCTAAAACACCAAACTAAAAAAAAGACTGATGATATAGTTAAAAGGTAAGTTAAGAGAGGAGAATGTGGAGAAAGACCATGTTAGGAACAGGGCCATCATTCCAGCCATTTTCACAAGAGGTAAAGGGATACAAAAATATTTGTGTCTGATCTATCTGCCAGTCCCAACAGCTTGTGAGCACTGAGATGGGAAATGGGACAGTGCCCTTAATAACATGCTTTAACTTTTCGTCAGCCCTGAAGTGGCCAGGCAGTTGGACTAGATGACCGTTGTAGGTTCCTTTCAACTGAAATATTTTATTCTGTTCTGTTCTGTTCTGTTCTGTTCTGTTCTGTTCTGTTCTCTTCTCTTCTCTTCTCTTCTCTTCCGTTCCATTCCATTCCATTCCATTCCATTCCATACAAATCTTCAGGAAAGGAGGACCTGAATGGGCCCTGCAGTGCTGGCAAAACTAGTGTGAAAGCACGTTGTCCAAAGAGATCTTAGAACTGGAGGTGATATGTGAAATAATGTTCTGATATCGGCTATGTTAAGACTGTTTCATTGTTTGTGGAAGGTCAGTGTTAGCAGAAACCAGTCAAAAGCCATTTATTATCATTGGAAATGGTGCTTACCCTTACTTGCCTCCTAGAATAGAGATCTCATTTTGCTTCTCTCCTGCTGCTAATGTCTGATTTTCAAATTGGAGGTAAAACAGAGTTTTTCTCACAAGTGCTCTCAAGAACAGTCTAGACTAGACTGTAGTCTGATTCAAAAAATAGACAAACAATAAAAGCTTTGCCTGTTCTGAGAAAACAAGTGGATTTGCACTGCCAGCATTAATTCTGAAGATGAAACCCAGGGTCCCTGTGGCTGCAGAGCATGCTTCCAAGAGTTGTAAAACATGACTAGTTAATTTAGTTCCAGCTCTCTGAAATACTATATTCATCTAGAAGTGTTCATTGGTACAGCTATTTGGTTGAAAAGTAAGACACTTGTTACATTTAAGGGCGTTTGCTGTAAGCCAGCTGGAGCCAGCATGGGTGCATAGAAGGTGGTGTGCTGTAGTGCTCGTCTGTTTGAGCTCAGGCACTGAAAGATATGGATGTAATACATTCTTTTGGTAATTAATCTTATTAATATCTATGTTAACACTAATACAATTATAGCAATTAAAAAAAAAAGTTCAATTATAACCTTCTTTGCAAACATTTTGTTGTCTGCTTTGATGGATAACTCCTTAGAGGTGGGAACATTTCCCAGTGCAAGAGAAACTTTATAACAACAACAAAAAGAAAATTAAAGATCATGACATTCTGTGTGATAGCTTTAATCATGAAATGATACATGGTATTTACTTCCATAATTGCATACATGTCACTATTATAGGTTATGTATATGACTTGTTTATTTCACCCTGTTACAACATAATTGCACCGTCATGAACAAGCTTTCATGGAAGGCTCTGTTGCTGTCATCTGAAGTGGTGGTTTGCTGAGGCACAGAGCCAGTCTAGCTGCTAACTGGCCCTGCAAGATGAGGCCACAGCTTTCCTCCTCTTCACCCTCCAATGGCACTTTGCCCTTCTGGTGCTCACCTTTCTCCGCCAAGGGAGAAATCTAGACTTGTTTTTCCGCTGGGTGAGTTGCTAAGAGGGTGAGAGAGGACTGTTAGATTAGCTCAGGCTGCCTTTTCTCCTTACATCCTCAAATCAGGTATGGGGAACCAGAGTCCCAGTAAACATTTGCTTGCAGCTTGATGAGAACAGGTATGTAAGTCCACAAGAAATTATAGCAATGTTTATTATGTTTCACATCCCTTGAGCAGATACTACTCCCTAGAAAGAAAAGGTATGTAAAACTATTAAGTTCAAAGAGTACTCTCCAATTCAAGACATTATAAGACTCTTCCACAGCTTCCTATAAAATTTAGATCTTTGAGCACAGAGATCTCAAAGATCTTGAATTTCCTTACATGCCTTTCTTCTGTGTGGTGGCTAGGATGAACCAGAAAAGCCATACTTCAATTGGTCCCATGCATGGTATTAGCAGGGTCCAAACTACAGAGGAGAGGCTTTGAAGACAATACCAGTTTCTTAATTATTGCTATCCTAGAAATTTACTGCATATATATTTAAACAGGAATTCATATTTTTTCATTTCATACCAATTTTACAACTGCCCAAATTCTGAATTATTATAAATAACTGGAACTGTAATGCAAAAACCAATTTTCCTGATTTCCTGGTAAACATGGTATCAAAGACTACCAGCAAATTATGGAAAGATTTGAATTTACAATATCCCTTCACAATGTTCTGTGTTATGTATATAAGGGATCTTCTTAACTACAAAGTGTCTTTGATACATAACTCCACAAAATTACATTTGAGGGATTGACATTATAGTGGACTGATAGACAGCTGAACAGCTGCTACATTGCTGATGAGCTCTGCATCCCAAAATTATATTGAATTAATATCATATTATATACTTTACATTTTATTTATTTACTTAAATACATACATGTATAATACATATATTCACTTACATTATATTATTTATATAATATAATTTACATTATATTAAAATTACATTAAAATTATAACAGCATGGTACAATGACAGCTCTCCAGAGCTCAGAATGTGCTGCTTTATCAGCAGAGTTTTTGCTTTAATTAATATTTATAAAGCAATTTGGGCACAATGAATCACAATGCAGTTGCAAATGCACTCAAGTGCATCAATTTTAGGGTCATTTTATACAGGTTACATCCTGACGTCTTCTGTAACTGTTAATAGAACCTCGCTCAGTAACTAGCACATTTATGGCATGGCCTACTGATATCTCCAGAAGTTTCCAGAAGTTGTCCCGAAAGTGGGCAAGAGTGGCTGCATCCGGTCCAAATTTCAAAATTGGCACATCATGCTTGAAATACAGAATGGAAAGCGAACTCACAAATTTCACTCAGTTTCAGTCAAGATGCCTAATAAGGGGTATCCACCAAAAGCAGAAGGAAATGTAGCATCCTTATAAAACAGCTTCCTGGGGCCCTTTTGAAAGGAGCAAGTTTAATAATTGCAAGAGGTCAGTCATTCTTTACCCCCCTCAATGGGATAGGAAGAGGGGATGTACACCCACAGAGGTACCAAAGGAGGGCTCACAGCATGTATAGATGAGCTTAAGCTCAGGGTTATCTAGCTGATTTGGGTAAGAGTTGAGCTCAGAAGGGTATGTCAGCCACTTGAGCCCATGCTGGCACCCCGAATGACTAAGGAGGTCGGCAGGCTGTACTGAAGCTGGGCTGCAGCCGTAGCGTGAGCGAGCCAATTTAAAACTTGTAAAATCACACACCTTCTCATGGTGCACAGGTAGCCAGTGATGTGTACAGTTGGGATCTGAAAGGGTTTGGGTGGCAAGAACTGGGGCTGTATATGCATACATCATGTCCAGAGACCGGAGCAGACTCTTGTCAAGAAAAAGAAATATTTGCTGAAACTAAAAATGTGTGACAAGAGAGACAGCCTGTCTAAGTACAGAAAAAGTATTTTGAACTTGAATAGTTTGTGTTGCATTTCTTTAGGCTTTATTCCTCTCTTTCTACACTGGTTTTCAGTCAAGAAAGTCTTTAATGAGAAGTCTTTAACAGGACAGTGTTTTTAATGAGATGCTCCTTTGTCAACATATCAGAAATTTGCCTTAATAGTGTGACTGAGATCACTTTAATTTAACCTTTAGAGACATTCCTTTCATTGACAGTAGCAGTGAACAAATTATTCCATTCTAAATGTAATTTGACTTCATTGTTCATAGCACCTGGTTCCTTCATGGAGGCATGGATATTCCCAGGAATATCACTTGATTAATTGGAAATGTAAAATCAAATTTAAGTGGGAAAAAGTGCATTATAGAAGTGTTTCTACTTTAGAACCTGCAAAGATCTTTCTAGTCTACCCTTTCCTACTAGTTCAAGTATACTATCTGTGATAATACCACTTAAAATAAATCTTGTAAACAGTGACATTTTTGTGGTTAATACTGTTACAAACCTGAGTGCAAAGGCTCAATGATAAGTAAAAATAATGCCATTAAAGGGAGATAAACAATTACTATTCATTATTGTTTCTAATTTTGCAGGAAGATCAAGTTTCAATGAACATATTTATCAAATACCAACTTAATGCAATCATAGCTAAAAGACAGCACACTTCCGAGTGTGCTAGGATATGGAATCTCTACAAACTCCTGAAATTTCAGTCACCTTTTGATATTTTTGTAATTTATCACTAATTCATGGAAGCTGTATATGATGTCAGCATACAAGCTGTACTGTTAAGGATGGAAGATAGGAGGGATTTCACTGGCACTTGTTTAAAACAAACAGTTATTATCCAATGGATGAGCACATTATAAAATATGATTTTGTGTCTTTAGAGTGCCTAAGGGAAATGTTATTTAAGCAGCTGATAACCACCAAAATGGAGAGTCTAGTAGTCAGCCAGACAAAACCCTGTTCCTCTCCCCCGCCCCCCCCCTCCATCCTGCTGTAGTTTTCAGGAAGATTATAACTATTGCTGTAACTGGACTTTACTTTTTTTGGATATTGAACAAAAAGAGGATGTAGAGAAAAAATTAGGACCTTGCAGGAGTTAAAAACAATGGCAATTGCAGGACTTAAAATAATGGTAAATTTTAGCTGCACAGAAGAGTTTCCATGTTTCTCTGCTGAATATTATACCTTACATAAGAATAAATTCATGGGTTTTTTTTTTGCTCCAAGAGCCTGAGTGTGCCCTCTACTGCAGTAGCTCTGGGCCTAATTGAGCATAATGATTACACATGACAGTTGGCAGGAAATCTGTCAGCTCTTCCCGGAGCTGAGGGCTGTAGGGGGAGGATGACGGGTCATGTTGCTCTTGAGAAGCCAAGAGAAACAATGTCCTCCTCCTTCAAGCATAGTCTAAAATGGCAACGTGAGCCATTTTGCTGCTTGTTTTCATGTCTGATTGGAAGAATCTGAGGGACAATTGAGTTACAAACTCTAATTCATGGCTAGAAAAGTCAGAGCTTTCTGACTGAGGTAGCCTTTCAGAACGAAGTGCATTCCTCAAAATACCCTTTTCCATCCATTTTTAGTACAAAACTCCCCTCCTGCCTGATTCAGCTCTCAGGCTTCTGAAATATATCATCACTAATGCTAAAGAATTTAAGTCTGTGTAGGCAGTAAGCCTGTCTCTATCTTAAAAACTGCTTGTAGTGCGAGCCACTGTGATGAACCACCTTGCCCCCACTGGTCATCAGTCTTGATCACAGCTACAGTCCACTGGGCTACAGAAACTATCATCCTTGCAAGAGGAAGTTGCTAGAAACAGATATCAGCTGGATGATACATTTGAAAACTGATCACAAAGGATAACACCATTATTTTGAGGTAGGTGCCTTTAAAACAAAATGGACTTAATCAGGCCATCCCTCAGGAACATGTCCACAACTGGATTTTGCTCAAAATTTTTAGATTCATCAGGTGAGGGCTAACAGAAAAGGAAGGAAATATTTATGTCTGGAGAGAAGTAGGAAAGTTGAGATATAGATACTATTGAAGGATACTGCTAGGAGCTCAACAAAACTCAATAAAAGTTTTCTCTGAGGACTCAGATTGCCTTTTTTTATCTTTATAGAAGTAAACCTTGTGATCACTTCTTCAAAAGATCAGTTTTCTAGGATGACCAAAATGATTGCAGATACTACTGTGTTTTACTTTGCATTATGGTATTATGATAGTGTTTCTGTAATATCATGGTAAAAGTTTCTTACACCAGCTTCTCAAAGTCATTAAATTTGTTCCATAAAGCATATGGAAGTGAAGAAAAATCAATGCAACAAACCTCAGGGGGCTTTGAAACAGATTATTGATAGTGATCATAGAAGTTGCTTGAGTATGAGATAGTGAGGACATGGTCTTATTTGTTAGTACTAGATCCACATTAGGAGGACTGCTGCTGACAGACCAGAGTCAAACACACTGAGCTCCTTTCATGTCTCAGCTTTATCCTCTTTATGTCAAAGAACTAAAAAGTGATGTGTAACTAAGTCCAGCCCCAAAGCTGCTTTACTTCTAAAGATGTCTGTTTCTGCAGGCATACTGTGTCTTCCAAAAAAAAGTGGGACCTGAAGAGACCGCTTTCTTTCCCATTTTTCTATTCTGATGTTAATTTAGTTGTATGCAATTTTGTTAGCAAGTCTCTCTGTCAGAGAATAGTACCACAAGGAATAGCAAAACCAAATGGGATTGACAGGATTAGAAATAATGAGTTCTGTTACATTGTCCTTTGCAGAATGATAACATTTCTATGACAGCCTTCATCATAATATCTCTTATAAAAAGTGAAAAGAGACATTTCCACCATATCCTTTTTCTTTTTTGGTAAAGACTCTTTCCTGGAAGATTCTGAGTTATTTCCATGGAATATTCTAAATAAACTAAAAATAAAGTGTTCCATTTCTTTAGTCTTACAGGAAACCCTTGAAAAAAAGTCACCACCTTGTTAACTCCAAAAACAAGAGAGAGGAATTTAGAAGCTTTGACAGAAAATCCAAAACTGTAAATGGAAAGCAGAAAGAGTGTCTGTTTCCAAAGATGGAAAAGTCTTGAGTTGAAACACCATGGGCTGACATTTTGAAAAAAAAATTTTTTCCTGTAGAGTCCATCAAGTGAAAAAAAAGAGACAGATTTCTGAAGAGAATTAGCCATACTGACAAAAATATTTTCCAAATGATTTTTTTTTGTTCTGGTTCCAGTCAAAACTGGAGTGAAAGCTTTCCTGCATTACACAAACATGGTACAAATAGCAGGAGGCAAAGTACACGGAATCTGTCAGTAATGGAGAATCACTTCGCATTTCTGTTTTGTAATTCCTATGGGTTTAATGATTTTCTCACACCTGCTGATGTAGTAAGTTCATGTTTGTGACAACTGTAATCATCTCCACTACATTACTATAATCAAAGGTCTTGTTGCCTCCATCAGCTGAAATCTCTACACACAGAAATTTAGATGATCCTGTTAGTTGACCTCTGGGATCCTTATTTCTCTTCTAGTATCCCAGGGTTTATCTTGATGACATTGTCTATCCAAGCTACCTGAGGATTAATTCCTGGTTAACCCAGTTTGTGCTACTTTGAATTCCCAGTTTTGCCCATGAATGCCTAAGTGAGTGGTTACAAAACCCAACCTGTCTCCATCAGGACTCCAAATATGGGGTACAGTGTTTCAGTGCACGTTGTCAGGGATGACAACAGTTTGGCAGCTACCTCATCTTCACAGTCACTGAAATAAAAGTCAAGAGAAATAGAGTGTATTTAGAAATATTTACCCTTCCTCTCCAAACACCCTTCAGGAATGAATAAAATTTCTTAACATTCTCATGTCTAAAGTAATAGTACTGGTTGCAATTTGGAGAATTTTTCAGTGAATTGTTTTCTTCATTTGAACTCTTTTTGGCAAGTCTTTTTATGTCTTCCATGTAATTTTTTCTTTCATGCAACATAAATGTATTAAAAATCAATTTTTTAAATAAGAAGAAAAGGGAAAAAAACCCAAATCAGAAGTCAGGCACACAATCATCTTCATGAAAGATTAGTTTCCTGGTGGTTGGAGTATTCATTCAGCATTTTGGAGGGATGTATGTTGTTCCTTGCTTCATCTCCTTTCTTCTTAGTCCATATTAATACAAAATAGAAACGGTCCTGCAGGATGACCAAGGATGACTGCAATAACCATTTGGGAATTTGTTATTTCGATGAGGCAAGATCTCTTTCCAGGTTTCACCAAACTTCTGTCTTACCTCCACTGCTTTCTGAAGGTCAAACTTTTGTCCTGATAGAAACCAGAAACTTTTTAGAAATCATTATAGGCTTCATGGGGTGAGCAAACTCTTTTTCTACTTATCTGTAATTACTGTATTCACAATAGCAGGATGTTATCATGTGTATCTTGTTCATAATGGGTTATAACAATATCAGCTTTGTTGACAGGATAATAGCCCCCTTTTACTAAAATTTAATTGGCCTAATGATCCTCTGCTTCACAAATTGTAACCCCTTTCATACCTATGTGATGAGTGTTAGAATGCTGACAATGGCTTCTCTGAGAGGAGAAATTGGATTTAATAGTGTACCTTACATAAAATGTAGCTTTGGTAGGATGGCTGGAGAACACTGAGCCCAAGAAATGTAATGGTGACTGGCACATCAGAAGTATGTTTTTCAAGGGTGTATCATGCTTTCCCTCTGCAAAATATTGGGCGACAGCTACTAGAACACAGTTTTGGAGAAAACAATGTAATTTCAAAGAGAGGAATAAAAACCTGCATGACTTAAATGGATCTATAGCACACATGAATACCTCATTCATGATTCAGCATTGCATTTTTTGGCACTTTTCCCCTTGCTCTTGAGATTATGGCACTGCAGCGATTTATGTATGGAAAATATAAAATTGACATTATTTTGTGAAATACCGTGTGTCTTTCTCCTACATACCCCCTTTCATGTGCAGCCTAAGTTGCTACGTGCCCATGGGAGTAGCCAGTGAATTCCCTCTGGAGAACTACTGTGCAGACATGCAAATGCACAACAGCTCTGCAACACATTTATTGAACTTGGTTTTGCACACAAAAGGGTTCAACTTCAACACAAATGCAGGGGATGATGGACATAGTTATATACCAAATTCTCATCACTCACCTTACAAATGAAATCACAGGAGTGCTGTGGTGTTGGGACTCTAGCTCTGTCCTATGCATTTCTTTTCATGCTGAGTTCAGGCTGCCACATGCCTGTCTCTGTGACTTTGAGATAGTTAAAGGAATCCCCACTCATGACTATGCACAGGCACAGTAAACTGCCTTTTCTGGTGTGTATTTCCTGATCTATTGTGGTACCAGTCTTAATGCTGGTATGTGCGTTTTCTGCATTTACTCCAGAAAGATTTTACCAGGGGTTAATAAATTCTGCTGTGGACGAACACCACTATCCTCAAGGTAAGAGCTGCTCCTGCTTAAAAAGAAGCCTTTGGTATGGTAGGCATCCAAATACCATGCTGCTGAGCATCTTTTAAACTTTTTGTTTTGCAACGAATGTTCTTTTCTGATGAGCTTGCACTGGTGCTCAGCTGAGATTTAAATTCCTATCCCCTGTTAAATATTCGATGAATATTTAACTTCCGTGGGTTTTAGTAGGGTGACTTGCATGCTTAAAGTAAGAACATTTTTAGATTCATGGACAACTTATTGCATGAAATGTCTTCACATAGGTTCAATATTGAAAATGTACAAATATACTGTCTCTAAATTGTTACAAAAATAAACATATTTCAATTTATCTGACCTCCTACTCCGCAGTTCTTGAAAACCTATTTTAGAGGACTATGTAAAATGTAATTAGCCACATGTTTGGGAAATATCTAGACATTCAATTTGTCCTAAGTTTGAGTTTTAATTTTTTGAAAGGTGAACAACAGCCTGTAGTTTTTATTTTCCTCAGTCCTTTTTACTACATCCATATCTCCTTTCTCTGTGTACTATTTTTCATTTGGAATAATTACCCAAAGAAACTATAATGTAGCTGTGCTGCAAGTGTTCAGGCATATAAATATTCCTCTTCTGTTTGTCCTTTTCCATGAATATCAATTTGTTCTTTTATACCTGAAAGGCAAGTGGAAGTGGAACCACAGATTAGGCAATTATGTCCTCAATAACAAACACATCAGGGCTGTTTCATTTTGTACTTGATATTCAGAGTTAATATGGCAAAAATCCTGATTTATGTCGTATAGATTAATTATAAGGCAGGAGTGAAAGTACAAAGAACTACCTCCCATTCCAGCTTGTGAGGCTTTTGTTGGGTCTGTCCACTGACCAGAGATGATCACAGGATTTGCCGTGGAGTCCCTTTTACTACCGCAAGTCCTGACATTCAGATCACAGAAGAGGAAAGTTCTGAGTAGCAGCAGAAAGGAGAGCATATGTACTTGCCTTCAAGAATTCAGCTTTTGCTCACAAAATGATTTTTCCACCCACATCTACCTACACCTTACATTGTACATGATGTTCACTGATCTGGGATGGAAAAATAGACATAATTTCAATGCATACATGGATGGCCTAATTTAAAAAATAAAAACCCAATATGAGTGATAACCTAATGATATACATTCAATAAATAAATATATTTGTAATTCTTAAAGTGTTCAAGTGAGTCCGTAGAATAGATAGTAAGAGACTTGGTTCACAGGGTGTTATTTCTGACTTTTATATTCTATTTTAATGAGAGCTGCCTGCTCCTGGAAAATACTCAGTAAGGCAACTCCACTTTCATTCATGTATCCAGGCCTGATAATGGCTGCCCAAGAAGTACAGACAAAATTCTTAGGATCAGATCCTGCAGATGTGCTGGTTATGCTTATCTTTATCCCAAATATCAGTCAAGCAGTCCTATTGAAACTGGCGGATTACACCAGAAGGGTGAATTTGACTTAATCTCTCTGCAATGGCTGTTATATTGTGAAAACCTTCTGGGTGCAAGTGAAGATCCCAACAAAGACTGTCCTAGTCATCATGCAATGTATTCATTGCCAAATGGTAACACTATTTGTCAACATATCTGTCTTTGTTGCAGCATGAACTGAAGAGCAAGAGATGTAAGGCTTGTCATGTCCTCTGACCCTAATTGTGGAAGGGTACTCTTAAGCCTTCAAAGACCTTTTCTTTCTCTGATTTCTTCATGGGGTCATCTGCTTCACTTTAGATAGATTGAAGTAGGTGTCTTTTTCTCCTTTCATGTAAAGAAGGAATTAAAATAAACTTCCGTTACAGCCAAATCCCTGCCATTTACCCTGAAAAGTGTCTATATTCTTAAGGACCTGAAGAAATATCTTAAACATTATTTGCCATTTCCCATGCAAGACAAGAAGGAGCTCTGTCTGCTGACCTCCACATCTTTCACTTTTGGTAAAACCATGTTTTCTGCTTCCGCCCTCAGCATTTCTCTCCAAAGTTTCCTAGTTTCCTCTCTCTCCACTGCAGAGTGCTGTGTTTCTCAGAGGTGGTCTCAGAGAGACATCTTAAAACAACAATATTAATGTGAAGGCAGTTTTTTAAGCTTCTCCCTTAATTTTAAAGCTCCCCCCTCTCCCAAGGACAATGTTCCTCTCTATTCTTTCTTCTTTTTTTGTACTGAAATTGTGTCTTTTATGCATTGAGAAAACAATTTTAATCTTGAGCGTATGACCTATCTCAGCAGTAGTGCTTTTCTTTTACATTTCCTTTAATTCTCTACAACCTCTCTGCACCACTGTTGCACACCTAATAAAAGCAGAAGTCACCTATGAATATATTAGTTTGATTCTAATAGTCCAGAAAGTGACATTGTATTTATTTAATTGTGTTCAAATATGAGTCACAAGATTCAGAAGTCATCATGGAGGTATGTGCATATATATATATACACGTGCTGCTTTGTGAGACCGTTAGATTCCTGTGACTGTATATCTTGGCTGTATCAAATTAATTCTTCCTGTTATGAATTAAAAATCACTTCATTTTTTTCATTTTGGAGAAAATTACAATTAGTTAAACAATTAATTAAACAGCAGAAGACGACTTTTCTGACTGCAGTTTATCCTGTGAAGTAATGCTATTTTTCAAAAGGGAAAGTAAACCAGTAAGTATAATCCTAATGTTACTGATTTGGAGGTCAAGTGTTGAAAACTTTAATTTCTTGAAATACTGTCTAACAGCAAATGATAAAGTAGCTGACAAGGATACATTCTTTATATTATTTCAAACTTTGCAGTCGTGAATATTGTGCTTTGCAGGAACTGCCAAAGCATCTGCAATGGTACAGTGCCAGCTGGAGAGGTCAGAATAGTTACTTTCTAACTTGCAGATAACTTCAGGACTTAAGGAGGGACTCACACCCTGTATCCAATCCTGTGTGTAAACAGTGGGATAGAGCCTGAAGCTGATGAGGAACCTGAGGTGGATCTGCCTCCATTTTCTTTCAAAGTGAAAGATCAGAAGATATTACAAAGCCTCTTATCTTCACAGCTATGTGGGACTAGAGTATAAAAATTACAACACTTTAATTAAGAATAAAAAGTATTTTTTAACCAGAGGACATTCAGTTCTTCTGAATGTGACAGGTCAACATAAAAAGGTCTGAAAATGAAGCCTCCTGCCTGGTCACATTCTCTTTGGTGTAGAAGTCCTTTGCTTGAATATTGCTTTCCAATCAGGCAGTTTTCCCAGTCTTCCTTGATTGCCCAAACAAATCACAGCCTGCTCAAGTTCCTGAGCAACATCTCGTCCGTGTTGCTTTGGTCAAGGGTGGCTCTGAGCTGTGCCAACCCCACGTCCTCTCCTGGAGCCTCTTTGGACGCAGGGTCCCCACCTGCATCACAAACATTTTCCCTGCTGAGGGAACAGTCCAGAAGAGGACAGTCAGATAGGGAATTTGGAATGTCCTGAGCCCAGTGGCTGCTCTGAGTTGCCCGTCCAGAGAAGCTGTGCCCTGCTTCCTGCTGGCCTCCCTGACAGCCATGCTTACCTAAGTCTTTGAGCTTAAGTTAATTAAGCCGGGAATTAAGTTTAGTGCAAGAAAAGTGAATTACTGTATTTGCTGTTGTTTCAACCCAGATAATAGCACTACTGAAATGATCTGGATAATTGTACTGCTGTACTGAGCCTGACTGGGATGGAGTTAATTTGTTTTGTAGCAGCCCACCTGGTACTGTGTTTTGGATTTGTGGCCAAAACAATGTTGGTAACACACCAGTGTTTTTGGTATTGCTGAGCAGTGATTGCACAGCATCAAGGTCTTTTTCGTCCCCACCCTGCCCCTCCACAACAAGTAGGCTGAGGGTGCGCAAGAAGTTGGGAGGGGACACAGCTGAGACAGCTGACCCCAACTGACCAAAGGGACATCCTGTACCATATGATGCTGTGCTCAGCAATAAAAGATGGCAGGGGGTGGGGGGGAAGAAGGAAGGAGGGGGGACGTTTGGAGTTATGGCATTTGTCTTCCCAATTAACCATTATGCGTGATGAAACCCTGCTTTCCTGGAAATGGTTAAACATCTGCCTGCCGATGGGAATAAGGAATAGGATTTCCTTATTTTGCTTTGCTTATGGGCACAGCTTTCCCTTCTCTTATTAAACTGTCTTTATTTCAACCCATGACTTTTCTTGCTCTTGCTTTTCTGATTCTCTCCCCCACCCCTCTGTGGGGGAGGGAGTGAGCGACTGGGTGGGGGCTTAGCTGCTGGTGGGGGTCAACCCACCACAGCTGCTGATTTGTATTTGTTACAGTACTGTTATTTAGAGATAGATTGTTTATCCTTAAAGCTGTTGGTGTGGTGTCTGTTATCGTATCCCAAACTTACAAGTTGTTGGGGCTGCCTTAAGCCCTTACAGAAAATTCAATAGGTCTTTGAAAAGTGTGTTCTGTCCTCCATGTTACACTGCTCATGATTTTTTTAACTAAAGAAACACATGAAATTGAAAACAAACACACAAAATTGTTCTCCCATCCATTCCAAAATGATAATGGAGTTGAGGGTATTTGTTATTTATACTCAGCCATTCAAATGAAGATTTTATTGTAGTAATCTTGGTCTTTGCTCTTGTGGTTGTAATGTGCTCCACATGAGCACAAGTAGCTCCAAGGCCATTTCAAGAGTTTTGAATGGTGCTGTCTTACAACCTCCTCTGTCCTTGACAGATAAATCATACAGCTGTGATAACAACCGTCATTTGAACATAGCAAACAAGTCTGGCTGGACTCCTTTTAAACTTACTTCCCTGAGCATGAAAAAGCCAAACTCATTCAGAAGACATCGAAGAGACATTTTTAAGCAGATGTGTATTTCTCTTTGGTAACTACATGAAATTAGTGTTTAGAAGATATGAATCACTGTGCAACAACCCCAGCAGTATAAAGTTTAAAGATGAAGATTACAAAAAGGGTTTGACAGTGAAGGATTATGTTTATCTTCCCACTGGTCAGAAACCTGTGGCAGAGGAGAGTGGAGAGGACTTTGTAAGGAAAGCTACCTTCAGTGTCCGCATTTTCAGCAGTCTTCCTCAGTTCAGTGCCAGTGTTGTCTTCTAGTCTACTTTGGAAGACATTGATTTGTTTGCTTTTAATAACCTGATGGAAATAGTAAATATAGATTTTCTATAGGGCAAAATACCAGCAATTTAGCTGATGCTTCAGCCAGCTTTCTTCTGGAAATTGCATCTTTGGAGTCACATATGTTTATGGTTTTATTCTCTCCTTTTGGATCCATTTATTGTCTCACTAATACTGTTTCTAAAGTTACGTAAGTAACTAGCTCACAGAGAGAATGAGCTACCAGGCTGCATGAAGGTCGCGTTCACTCAGGTCCTATTCACTTACTCACTCAGGTTGTGCAAGTTCTACATTTGAACTATTGTCATGTATGTCTTACATTTAACTCAATTCCATTCTTCTGTTTACTTGAGGTAGTACAGAAAAGTACAGCAAGAAACCTGCTGATGTGTATTTACAACATACATTTCTTCAGTTCATTATAAAGCATTGCATGCCAAATTCTGAAAAGAAATGGTGAAGAAATTAGTATTTGTATTACCTAGAACATTAATAGAGATAATAGTTTTCCCCCCCTCCCTTTTTTGGTGCCTGCATCTCTCTGTACTGCAGAGGTACAAAACATTTAATGACAACTCAGCTCAAAACTCAGCCCACTGTAGCCACCACAGTTTTAAAAACCCAAACCAGCTCCACAGTCGTATTTTAAGAGATGCTACCACAGTTACTTTCAACTCCATTAAATAGCCTTATTAAAACCAAATAGGAATAGAAGAAATGTACGTTGTTCTGTACAACTGCCATTGTTCTTCTGTCACTGGACATACAGTTTCATAGGCAAACTGTCCAGATATAACACATCTCACTATCTACTCAGTCCTTGATTTCTGCTGAGAATGTCACAAAGGCTACCAATTAGTGACAGCACTGACAACAGCTTCTATGGGAGGAAGCTGCTTTGACACTGTTGTAGTTTAACCCCAGCCAGAAACTAAGCACCACTCAGCCTCTCACTCACTTCCCCTCCACCAAGTAGGATGGGGGAGAGAATTGGGAAAAAGAAGTAAAACTTGTGGGTTGAGATAAGAACGGTTTAATAGAACAGAAAAGAAGAAACTAATAATGATAATGAT
>JAVJGG010000048.1:4337317-4350703 GCA_035590195.1 Aviceda cuculoides
AAGCTGAAAAGTCCTTGATTTTAGACTAAACACTACTTAGCAACAGCTGAAAACATCAGGGTGTTATCAACATTCTTGGCATACTGAAGTCAAAACACAGCACTGTACCAGCTACTAGGAAGACAATTAACTCTATTCCAGCTGAAACCAGGACACCCCTTTTCCTTTATAGCTAACAATTGCATGCACTCACTGTCTTCATTTTGGTAAGTAAAGAAGAGTTTAGCACCCCCTTATAAAATACGCTTGGAGCCTGTCCCAGTAGACTTTCTCTGTATACCTTCCAGTGCGATTTACAGGGGAGCCTGAATGAGCCAGGCATCTGAGTGACAGCCTGCTGCGCTTCTGCTGAGCCTTCTCCCACCCCAGGCGTTGCTCGGCTTCCTATAAACATTTTGAAGTTATCGCTTCTGACATCCTATGCTAAAATATTTATTTTCAGTGAAAAAGCTCGGCAGTGTTTCTGCAGAACTCCTGCACTAGCAGCTGCCTCATTGCAGCAATGTGTTTTTAGAGCTGAACTCAGTCACCAAATATTGACTGTCTTTATGTTCTCCTGTGCCTGGTTCCAGCTGGATTAATACTTTCCTATTGTTATTGATGCATCTTGAAGACATAGCTGAGGTGTGCGGTCAACCAGCAAATTAAAACAAACAATGACTATTGCAGAAAGTAGCTGTATTTGTGTGTATATTTGATAAGAGACAAACTTTTTTCCCAACATAAATTTTCTTCTAGGAAATGATACTACAGGCTTGCTGAGTTTCTTGCCATTTTTTATTGCTGTTTTCTGTTGGGAAATATTCCCTGGCTTATTGCTATTTCCAACAGCCTTAATTTCTATCTAGAATTCCTTTTAATCAAACAATTTGAGGTTGAAAATTCTGAGGAGAAAAAAGTGACTGGATTTTTTTTTTTTCCCTGCTAGCCTGACATAACAGATAAAGACTGAATCACTAAGGCCAAAAACCTCTTCAAGGAGAATAAGACTTCAAGGCAGAAGGGCTTCCAAGTGAGCAGGTACATAAATATGACGCTTGTTAAAAAAGTGAAGCAAAAAATTTCTTAGAAGAAAGGTAGAAATACTGATGCATTGCCTCTTCTCCAGGGCTACTGTCCAAAGATGAACCAAAAATCCTGTTCATTACTAAGTTATGCACGTGTTAGAATCACAGGAAGAGGGGGCTGAAGAAATAAGTGGACTGGAGTGGAGTGATCATTGTGATGAGGTACAACATGCAGGTAGGCAGGGAGGCCATCCTGAACAGGAGATGCAGTGGAATAGTTTCTAGGGCTCTCTCTACTTTATATGAAAACCCCGTAACACAGCACAGCGGTCTTACACTATTGGAGAGAACACTCAAACCCATTAACCAATAATCAAAAAATCTGAAAACAATAGAAACAAAACAAAATTTCATGTAGAATGTAGTAACATGAATGTGATACCTGCAAAACATTTGCATCCAAATAGGATACATTCTTCACAGGATAATAAGAGCATAGGAAAATTCAGGTTGGAAGGGCCCTCTGGAGATCTCCAGTCCAAAGCAGAGGGCTTTGTTTATTTAGGTCCCAAAAGCCTCCACAGATGGACTGCACAGTCTTCCCAGGCAACATGGGCCTATGCCTGCCTGTCCTCATGGTGAAAAAGTTCTTTCTTATGTCCAGTCTGAACCTCACTTCTTTCAAGTTATGCCTGTTGTCTCCCATCTTCCTGCCATGCACTGCTGTGGAGAGCCTGGCTCCATCAATTACGTCCTCATAGGTGCTGGGGGGCTGTTGTTGAGTCCTCCCAAAGCCATCCCTTCTCCATGCTGAAGAAGCCAAATTCCCTGATAAGGCAAGTGCTCCAGCCTCTCTGCCATCTTGGTAGTCCTTTGCTGAACGTGCTCCAGTTTGTCCATGTCTAGATTCTGGATTTGTGGATTCACTCCACAAATTATGTGAAACTCAAAAAGTTATCCCCAACGCCTCCCAGAAATCCTTTGACTCTTGGGTCCCTTCTTGTTGCCCTTCCAGGAGCTGGCAGACCCCTGCAAGGACCAGGGTCTGTGGTGCAGAGACTTGCATGAGTTGTTTAAAGACAATGTCACCAACTTCCTTTCACAGACTGAGTGGTTTGTAACAAACTCCCACCATAATAACACCTTTACTGGCCTCTCTGCTGACCCTGACCTGCAGGCTTTCACCCAGACTGCTGTACATAGTGTACAACAGCCGCATATATCCAAACTGCTCCTGCTCGTAGAGAGCAACATGCTCCCTTGTGCCCTTTCCCTGCTTTTCTTCCCTGGAGAGATTATGTATGTCCTTTGCAGCACGCTTCTGTGATGGCACATGCAGCTTTAGCGCCTCCTGCTTATTTCTCAGGATGCATGCATTTCTGTACATACACTGGAGGCCAGTGTTCCTTTGCCCGCTTTTACCACTCCTGAGGTCTCTCTTGTTCCCATTATCCTTAATCTTTTGTTTTCTACCCATGTCTACTGTTTCCTTCTTAACTGTCATCTGCAATCTCCCTCCCCCGTAATTCCTGGTTTAAATATCTCCTCAGCAGGTTGGCCAGCCCATTGGGAAAGATGCCTTTGCTCCGCTTTGTCACGTGGATCCCGTCTCTTCCTAGGAGCTGTCCATCTTCAGAGAGGATCCCATGGCTGTAAAAGTGAATTCCCTGATGTTGACACCTCCTGTGTGAGGAGGTGCTGACCTGCAGATCGCAGCGTCCCTCAGATCTTGCTCTGGGTTGAAGCCTTTGCCGCACTGGGCAGTCAGTCCTGGGGGTGATGGACACTGCACCCTGTGGGGCATCACCACCATGGTAGTGGACCCTCACTACCTTCAGCCATTTGCAGTCACCTTCTGTGCATCTGTTTGCACACACACTGCTGTGCCTTTATGCTGAGCTCACCAGAAGAGGTCTTGCATCCCTGTGAATACAGCTCTGTAATTCAATTACTTGTGGACAGGTTATCATCAGTAATTTCCAATTAAGTTTGGTTTAACTTACAGTCCAACAATTAAGTCTCTCTGTTTCTGCTTTGGTTTCTGCTTAATTTTAAACTATTGCTTTGGAGATTAGAATAATGAGTGGCATTAGGTCTACATTTCTGGGAGAAGAATAACTCTCTCAAAATGCATCCATTGACTGCCAAATCATGTGCTGTGATTTATCAACAGATAACTGCTTTCATTTGTGGAAGCTCACATTCGTTCTGCAATATAATCATAACAGTTTGGATGTACAACATGCTACTTGAAAACACAAATTCAAAGTGATAAAAACATTTTGTAGCTAATTCTATATACAAAGAGAAACACATTTGCTACACACTGAGTTCGAATAGGTATCTAAATTGTCTGTCTTCCTTGTGAAGCTCAGTTTGAGACCAGCGTTTGGGATATTTAATTGGCAACAACAAAAGAAAAGAAGCAGTGTGAGATTGACTTCCTAGCTTGGAAACAGAGGGTAAAGTAAGTGCTTCTCAAATACGAAGAGGACAAAACCAAAAAATAATGTATGAAGTTTTTCAGTTTTATGTAAAAAGATCAGTATTATGAGTGTTAGTTTCTCATGCAAATAATGAACAGTCATGCAGGAGGCAGTAGGTGATAGGATTCTTATATACAAATAAATCAATATGAAATAATAAGATAATGCTTTCTGAAAAAGAAAGGCATGGACGAAGCCAACTTTCACCACTCAGCAAATCAGCTGTTTTAATGGCTATACCAGCACTACCAATGATGACTCTTGGACAACAATGATTTTCCTGTTTTGCCAGAACTTTACACCTTTCAGTAGATCACAAAAAGAGAAGACCAATATAGGCTTCATGGAGAATGAGGCTTCCTTTTTGCATTTTCCATGAAAGGAACTTCTTGCTAATTTTCAGTCTTGTTCACCTTTTCCTTCTCTCAGAGCACCTTGTTCTTAAACAACACTTAAACAGTAACAAGGACATTAAACAACATGTTTGAGTCTAAGCTTGATTGTCTTTCATAGGCTGGTTCATTTTGGTCTTGGAACACACACAAGAATATAAAACAAAACAAAAATAAATCTCTGTAGGATCAAGCTGTTATCACGTCTAATCACAATTGATTTTCCTCTGCAGTCATACCTACTCTATGTGATATATGCCATAACTTTCATTTCACTCTTTTTAAAAAAAATCTGTTTGTTTCCTTGCTGGTCAATTGCTAGCTCATTAATCTTTTTTTTTTTTTTACCCTGAAACAGCATTTCTATTCATCAAGCTGCTCAGTTTAATATAATCAACTACTGTTTTAATTGGAGAGAGTACCATTTATAACCAAGGAGGAGGAAATGCACATAAACTGTTAGCTCGATGGATCTGAACAGAGTAATTTGAAGGCTGGAAACTCTTGCCATTGTAATGCAAAAGTTCTGTTTAGAAGCCGCTGGCCATCAGAGATTTGAGGAATGTTTCACTGTGTTTGCTTTGTAAGAGGATTCTGGTAGCTTCACTTTTGACAAAATACTATTTCTTATTACTGATTTGCTTTCCCTTCTCTCTCTTTCTTAACAAGTACAGTTTAGCGCTTGTTAAATACAGTTCAGTATTTGATAAGTACAGTGCTTGCACAGTGTAAGTATTTACATATGTAGTATTTGATTTTTGTCTGAGCTGTTTTGCATCTTTGTGCTGTGGCAGCATTGGAGGCCTGAACTGAGCCAAGTGCCCCTTTAGGGCATATGTTTTACAAATTGCATTTTAAGTGATGATTACTGCTTCAGAGAACTTACTGTCATCTATTATATCCTATAGGTAATGCAGCCTACAGTATCCCTCAGTGTTCTGTGATAAAACCAGATACTGTAAACTGATAAATAAGATTTTATATCTCATGTCCTGAATCTTTTGTTGTTTGTGATTTCTTGTAAAAAGTAGTTGAATGAACTCTAGTACCTCATTTCTTGTAAAATATATACTATTTTAAAAACAAAAATAAGATATATGAAAAATATGAAAAAATATGAAAAAACAAAAAGTGAAATGAATATGTTACATTCAAAATGTTTTTAATAGCAAAAGGGAACATGGCACATGTATGGATCCAAGAATTTATTTGTAACTTAGTTGAAATATTAGCAATCTAGTCAAAGGACAACAAATAGCTGTTATCAGTGCACATTAATGCTATTACAGTGTGAAGAAATGCAAAAAAGCCTCATTAATAATAACCTTAGCACTGTTGTGCAGGAAAGCTTATTCCTCTCATCTCCCCCATTTCCCTGGTGTGTTGCTCACCCTTCCTGTGTGCCTCTAGGGTGGGAGAGTGACAGTTGTAGTCCCTTCAAGAGGAAATGGGGAGGCTTACAACGAGTTGTGGGTGTCCTGGTATCTTTGCTAGCAGGGATATCATGTTCAAGGTGGGGTTTTCTTTGTCGCCAGCCTTCGGTCTGCTTGGGGCTATTTTTATGTTTTTGTTTTTTTGTTTTTCCCCCTTTCTCACCACCCCAGCTACCTTTTCAGGGGCTCCCAGCTAAAGCCAGAGAGCGGCACAGTGGCCTCCCCCAGCTGCAGCTCCCCTCGAGGGCTGCCCTTTTTCGCCTGCTGAGTCCCCACTGTGGTTGGTGGTACAAGTGCCATGTTGGGGATCACAAGGTGAAGCTAAAACAGGAGGAGACTCCACAGGCACTGCCCCCCTCAGCAGCTGCCAAGGGGGGCTGAGGCCACAGTGAGCCTGGATGAGCCCAGAGACCCTCTACTGCCAGAGTGGTATAAGGTCTGCAGCTTGTTACTGGCCATGACAAAAATGGTTCTTACTGGGATATATGTAAAGGAATTCCTCTGTCCCATTATCATAATTCAGAACAGGTAAGCAGGAGCTGTGAAGATAGTGATTTCTTCAGAAGACCATAAATTATATTATCATCACATTTTTTTTCCCCACAAAGAAGCCCTGAACTAATGTCTGCAATTTTTGTTATTTTCAAGAAGAAACCTTTCACCCAGTGATGGCTTACAGGTTCCCATCCTGTCTTTTGATATTATTTAAGCACTTAGTTGTATATATTACAGTTAAACATGATGACTAACACAAAATTAAGGGACAGGTAGTAGGCAGCTTTCAAGACTGGGCCTCCAACCAGGAGGTGTATTTTCCCTTATATCATTAAATTAGTAAATTTATGTTCTCAGAACTCCAAATATGTTCTCATGTTCTCAGAAATTGGCAGAGAGGAGGGTACATTAACGAGCAAGTGAGTTTTACAGAGTTTTAATGAACTCTTATGAGAGCTTCTTTTTATGTCAAACAACTTTTTGTTTTGTTTTGGTTTTGTTTTTGTTTTGTTTGTTTGTTTGTTTGTTTGTTTTTCCTGAGGCTGTGTTAACCAGCTATTTCATATACTATAGCTGAAAAAGTCAACATCCTTCAAATCACATCCTTAGTTTCTCATGCATCTCATCTCAATGCATTGTTTACTCCCCTGGAGATAGTCTGTTTCTTTAGATTGCCGTTCATGCAGATGAACACACAAATTCTTCTTCTCTTCTTCTTGACATTCACCACTCCTTCCTCTGTATCTGCAATAAACCAGCTTTAAAAAACAGATTCAGCTGTGGAGAGAATATTGTCAGCACGTAGTGTGCAACAGTAGTTTTGACAGCTTCTGTGAGCTGTTTCCATGAAGGAAGAAAAGTGAAGTGCATATTACACAGATGGTGACTGCCTCCCACTGATCTGGAGATGGTTAAAATAATTAAGAATTCCCTACAGAAGGGGCTGATGACATTTTAGGTGAACACAAAAACCTCAGAAATTTCAGGCTTAGGCAGAAGAAAACAGAAGGCAAAAATATATATAAAAAAGGCCAACCAAAAACCCAAAGAAAAAAATTCTGTAAATGAGAACATTTCCCAGAACATTACCTCAGCTTATTTCTTCCTGGTACTCCCCATGTTTTCTTAAGCTGCAGCAGAATTTCAAAACCACTGTGATGTTCCTTTTCTCCAGCTTTTGTGTGGGTGATGTTCATAAGGTTAGGACAGAGCTCTGTGTGATTTGCTGTATGAAACTGATTTGAAAGACAGAAGGGAGATAAATGCATTTACTAGGGTGTTCTTTGTTTCCTTTAAATTACCAGACAGATTCCCAGGTATAGCTAAAGGCCATGGGTTAGATGGCCAATGTCCTCCTAAATAACTCTGTTTTGTTTGTATCCATATCCAAACCCCTGTTCTAGACTGAAAACACAAAATGACTCTTTCAGTGACTCCTTTCTTTCAGCCACTACATAACTATATCCCCAGTCCCAGCTAAATTAGGATAGGCAGCCCTACAATTTTCTGAGGCTGACCACTGACTCTAGGAACAATCTTCTCCTTCTCCACTTTGGACAGTGATTCAGGTTTCCAGGCCTCCTGAGCATCCAGAAAGGTCAGAAATGGCCACTGGATATGTACAGTGTCTTAGTAAGACATGCAAAGTGAATTCAGTGTATATCAAATACAAATCTGATAGTCATAGAATGGTCTATTTTTTCAGAAAAAAATAGTTAAGTGCAAAAACTTAAAGTAGAATTATTCGAGCTAGTCAACAGCTCTTTCTGAAGCTCCCCAAACCTACACAGCGTGGAGAAATTAAACCTCTTTCAACCAACACAAGGTACTGTATCCGAGAAATGCAGGGAGTTCTCCCTTGCTGGTTCTACATTAACAGCAGCATTGGTAATGCCAGTTCCTCCCTGTCACTGTTGAGACCTCAGGTACGGCTTGTGTGCAATGTGCAGCAGGGATTGCAACAATATGAAAAAAACTGTGAAAGAACATACCACGAAGAACTTCAAACAATGTTAAGGTGGACTAGAATAAGCTAAAATGCTATCATTAGACTTGGAATGGGTTTATATGTTTTCTTTTTTATCAGCCCCAGCTCCCCTTCAGGGGCTGCTCTTTGTCAACTGCTCACTCCTGCCTTGGTTGGCTTTTTTACCTACATGGCAGTCACAGTGCTTACACTAAAACAGGTGGGGCAACAGTCACCTCACTAGTAGACAAATATTAAATAAGTGCAGGCCAAGACATGTCCTGAGATCCTGCTCTGTCAGGTCACCTGAAAGCTGTGGCTTTTTGCTTGTATTGGCTACGTCACAAATTTTATGCTCAATAAACATCATTGCCTTCTAAGGAAAGGAAGAAGCAGATATGGCTAAACTAGAATGGGTTCAAATCTAACTTATTTGAGCTTTGACAATACCTCCCTGTGAGATACTGAATAGGTTGGGGCCAGCTAGTCTAGAGATGAGAAATAGTGCTGGGCTTATTTCAAGTCTGTGGTATAGATGAAATGAGAGAAAAATACTCTATTTTCTTAGTTGCTATAAAAAAGACATCCAACAGAGTTCTTCTGAAAATAAGGAAGTCTACAGTATTCAAGCTTACCAAATTGCTTGTCCTTGTTTTAATCACAAACCGGTGACATGAAGAGGTTAGTACAATTCCAAGAGAATCAAATCTTACAAGGCAAACATAAAGTGCTAGAAGGAAATTTATCTTATGACAAGGCACAAGTGATGAAGAGAGGGGTAGGAAAAAAGATGTGTTATATTCCATATTGGGTGAAAATTGAAATACCAGAGAATTTTTTGGGAAAAAAAAGGTACATGCATATCTTCTTGTATTTCTCAGGCTTTTCCCCAAACAAAATTTACTGCAGCGTACTGTACAGGTTGTAGGATGCAGTCTAGCCCATAGAGGGTGGGTGCATGAGGAAATGCAGCTCTGTCAGTCATGAGAAGAATATTTTCTGATTAATATATTTCAGTTTTCATCCTAATGTTTCCACAACTCTAGTCCACACTAAATAGTGATATAAATCAGGATTTTCAGGAAAGCAGAAATTTGTCATAGATACTAAGTCAAAACCAGCTTCCACATAGAGGAAAGTTATTTCACGATTCTCTGTAACAGAGGTTATTTCCTTTAAAGGTACTGCACAGTACCAGAGGATGCACAGAAGTCAGATGTAGCATAGTAATTTCCATATGTAAATGTGCACTATTTGTATCTCACCCAGCATAGTTAGAAGTCAGAGTTCACAAGAGGTCTGAGAGAATTAATTTTTTAATGCTACTGGAATGTGATGGGTTTGGAGCTCATAATTCTTCGACACCTGCACTGACAGCTTTTATTCTCCTGCAGGGAGAAGCAGGTACTACAGTTGGCCAACTATATGTCTTCATTTTTTTTTGCCCAGTGCAATGCTAGCAAACACCCTGCTGGCAAAAGCTTTCTTTTCTCATTGTAAATGTATTAAAAATGTCTTGAGATTTTTCTCATCACTTCAGCATCTTCTTGCTGTCAAGGTTTTTCATTTCTTGGTCTTGTCCATACACCTACTCTCATTTTCTTATTTCACAGCCAACATTTAGGCTGGACCCATGTGACTAAATTAAAGCAATATCTCCTCCCTCATCAATGATAACCTCATGCTTCCTGTTATGTCTGTGAGAGTGACACATAATACATCAAGAAGATTCACACTTCTGAAATCACTGGTGACTTGCTCCTTGTCTGCTTTAAATAGGGATGTGCCACTGCTACACGTCCTGTTTGTCTGTGCCTTGATCTGAACATCTTAATTTCAGTCCTATGCCTTGAGACATAAGTAAGATGCAGCGGTTGGGATTCAGGATCCTCTATATGGGTGTCTGATGCCATTTGTGATGCCACATGGCTACCAACAACCTTCCATTCAAGGAGGGTTGTGGTCTTACATGGTCTTGTGGTGTATCTCCAAGTGGATGCCTTGAACACAAGCAGTTATCTCAAATGGTGCTAGCTAATGATATATCAGCATCTGGATCCTTCCTGCAGTATCCTAGGGAACTTGCTTGGCCATCTAACTAAAAATAGTCTTTGAGTCATACCTAGCCCTGTGGCAGGAGGAAGCAAAATGGTAGTCTGATTACAAGAGAAGTAGACCATGCTTCCTGACTTGAAGTATTCTTTGTGTAAAAAAAGCCCAGCACAGTCTGTCTATAACTATTAGTAGAACAGGTTAGATTACCTGAGTTCTGAAGAGGTGCCTTCCCTGGTATCTCAAGGCTCTTGTGGGAATGAGTCACAACTCAAGAGATTAATGAAAAAACTGGTCAAACCCTGTATTTTTACTCATTCAGGTTCCTTACTAAGTGGGTCAAGATCTACTCTCATCCTCTTGTTAGAGAATATACCTTGTATACAGAATATACCCTGCCATGAGGAGGTGGAGGTGACTGCTTCTTTGAAAATGAAGCATATTATCCCCAAATAGGCACTGCTGGATATTTTTCAAGACTGGGACCCATGGTCATTTGCCTCCTGTCAGTGAGCCAAACTTGCTTTTATCTTTCACAGATTTTCAGGCAGAGGTTCATAAACCTGCTTGGGTTGCTTTGCTCAAGAAGAGCTGTCAGACACACAGCCAGTATACATTACTGTATTTTTATTGGATTGAATATGTCTACAGCACCAGAAGCATGCCTGCCCTTGTCAGCATTCTTGATGCTTTTTTAGGCAGATTTACTAGTGGTACAATATCTCCACATCTCAAATTCTATTTTATTATCTGTGAGACATCAGTCATTCACCATCCATCAGGTTCATTTACATTATGCTGCAGGTAGGCCTCCTGTGAACTGTTGACACTGTTGTGTCCTTCTTGTGTTGTGTATGCCAAGTGCCACACGCCAGCATGTTCCCATCTTGTGCTGAAGCACTTGACTGCTGGTGCTTTCATAGAGAGTTCATCAGCCTCGTACAGGCCTTCAATATCTGTCATGGGAGTCAGTTCTGTTGCTTTTAAATTCCTAAGCCTTTTTATTGGACATGATGTTCAATGGCAGGTAATACTACAATCATCATCTGGCTTTTATCTTCTGGCAAGCATATCTTTTCTTAGCAATGAAACAATGAATAAGCAGCAGTTCCACAGTGAAGAAAGTCGACCGGTTTTCCATATATATTTAAATGGCTAATAACTTATTCCACTCTCTCACATACTATTTTCAGCATGTTTGGATATTATTCCATTTTTTTATTGATTTTTTTGTTGTCTTTTAATTGGAAGCTGTCTTTAAGAGTGGTACTGCTTAGGTGGCAATACTGTACTTTTCATTATATTATCATTTTCATACCTTACTGATCTTTTAAAATGTATATTACATGCATTAATAACCAATTTTCTGAGCAAGCACAGAAAATGGGAAGGTTATTGGATCAAAGGGGCTTTACAGTTTGGACAAGTTTTCATGGAGACCTAAAACTCTAAAGCTTAGGACATTTATTTTTTGCAAATGGTGATCTAAAATCTGTTATATAGCTTTTTTAACAGACCTTCAAAAGAAAACCAGTTTTTCTTTAATCATTCCTACTCTTAGAAAAAAACCTGCTCATTGAAGATGCAATCTATTATCTCAGCAAGAGTAACTCCTTTAGAACCCTGATCTACGGAACTTTGTCTTAATCCAATTTAATTAGGATTAACATGTTTACTTAGATTCATTGCCAGCCATTTAATTAGCTAGCATCTATTTCCATTGTTTAGATATTAAGTATTTCTAAAGTACTTCAAATCAAATTGAAAGTCCAGATTTATGTGTTATTTCTCATCAAATTGAGGCAGGAAATAGACATAACATAATGGAAGGCTTTTATCCAGTGGACTGAACCTGCCTATCTTTCTTGTTTGTTTCCAGATGTGGATCCACTGAACTCAGTGGAAATGCTGAATTCAGTGGATTTGCTCTTGATTTATATTGGTGTGATGGAAGGAGGCAATTTAAAGATGTGCAGAACAAAAATAAAGACAGCAATACAAGTTATTCAGAAGGGGTTGAAAGTCTCATTCTCTGCTTTGAACAGCAGATATAGAATTAAAAAAAAAATGCTTGCTCCATGAAGATCTCAAAGATACTAAGATTTATCACTTCTTACTTTTCTCAGCATTAGTGTTGTCATTTCTGTTTCATATTCTGTTTTCTTTGAGATGGCTGCAGTTATTAAAAGAGAAAAGACAATCAAGTTCAGTTCTATGAGTCTAGTCTCTGAAGTCAAAGGAATTGTGTAGATTTACTGCAGGCAAGTCTCTAGCCCATGCTAATTTCCTGGATTGGTATTCAGATAACTTGGTATTTTCCAGCAGACTTTACAATTCAATTAGGTCTCCATACTAAAAAAACCTAAAGCTGCAGTTAAAATAATCAGTCTGCATCATTTGACTCATGTAATTTCCATCAATGACACTAATGTATACCTCCAAACCAACACATCCTGAGGCATTTGTTTGATAGTACTTGTAGAAGGACTCACATTCTTCCAAATCCCTATTTTTAGTTGTTTTGGATTTTTTTTTAATGTTCTAGGTTACAACAAGGAAAATACATTAAAAACTAACCTTTTGCTTTGATGGTCATTATTGTGTACATGCGTTAGAGCTTGAAATTAGGAAGAGTTAGACTTTTTTCTCTCCCGTGGTAGTCCACTTGCATTTGCCCAAATTATGTTTCTGAAACACTGTGCTGAACATACTCCGAACTCTCACAGCTACATTTATACTAATAAATGAACATGCCCAGAAACCTTTCTGGGTACTCCAACACGATCATACACACCGTTGAACTGTGACAATGTTCTATGCTGCTCTCGTGGCCCATGCCAACTATTTTCCAAACAAATGCTAGGCACAGTTAGGCTATAAACCCTACTTTTTTCCCAAGGTGCTTATGGGTGTGCATGTGGTCACTCTGTGCCAGTTGGTTTCAGTCTCTGGGAGTGATGTCGACCATATTTCATTTATGGCTGGATCATTTTCATGGTGGGTCCCTAGACTGGATATGTGAACATATTACCTGTTGCTCTGAATGCTTACAGACTGTTCATTTGACTTCAGGTCCATTCAGCAACAACAACAGACAAAATCTTCACTTTTCAAAAAGTGAGATTGTAACTACCTAATTACTTTTTAAGCATTATAATATTATTACTGTGACCATGTTTTTTCATCAGTTTAAAACACGATTAAGGTGAATGATATCAAAAGTCCATGTTTAATATATGCTGATATGTATATATTTTAAATCTTCATTTACTCATTTAGAGGTATTTGTACCATGTATAGCCAGAGGAAGAGGAGAAAAAGCATTGTAAAATGGAGAACATATAACCCATCATATTTTATTAAGTTTATATGGAAAATAACAGGCAATTTGAACTGGATGATATATTCATAAATGATCCACTCATGACATAGTGTTTATCAAACTAGTCCCATTCCTTTCACTTCTAATTAGTATGATAATTACGATTATCTATAGATCAGTCTAATTATCCATGGAGTTCAGGATTTTACTTGACAGTAGAAAATAGGCTTTTC
>JAVJGG010000048.1:4353543-4364829 GCA_035590195.1 Aviceda cuculoides
GTGCTTATCACATAGGGACCAATTAGTATTAAGCTTTTGTTGCGTGAACCTTGGACTACTGTATAAAAGAGTGCTAACATAGGCAATAAACTGAAGTTCCAACATCTCTTCAATGAGGACGTGCGGTTCATTCCGGGCAGATCTCCTACACTGCAGTCCTTCCAGAGGACACCAAGACCTCCCAGCACAGAGCTCCAGTTTTCTCAAATTTCTTGTCCTAAAGCCTCCTCTACTGCAAAAGTCCCTTTATCACACAAATCGCTTTCTTCATACTTCCCAGATATCTCCCTTTTTCTTCGCAGGTCCTCCCCAACACCTACAATTTGCCAGCCTTTTAATGTGACTTTAGCCTATTTTCTAGAATGTGACAGCTTTGTCTTCTGATGAATGCTTGAAAGAAGGGTTAGGCAAACCAGGCCTGGAAAGCTCTGTAATCTTAAAGAAGCCATGTTGGGCAAGACAGTTGTCTTTCTTGCTTATAAATGTTGTCCCATGTTTATAGGCTGTTTAAGGGCAACTTTTGTATGGAATAAGAAAACATGTTCAGATGTTTCCGCTTAGATTCCAGTGAGTGCTTTCATATTTCATGGTTTGGTCTAGGGTTAGTTCCTTGCTCTTCCATGCAATGGAGAACTAAACTGTGGTGGGAGAGGGTAGGACTGAGGTATGTTGCAGATATTGAAACAAGTTCTGTACATGTATTTTTAAACATAAACCACTGCTGTTAATCCAGGTGCTTCCATGTTCAACATATTTCACCAAAACACATGTAAGATTTTACATGCAAATCAGCTTTAAAAAACACAGTAGGGAAATGTTCAGTACTCTAAGAGTGATGCGATAATCCCTTCAGAGAATTAACTTTATTTTGTTATCTACACAAAATTCAAGACTGACCTGCTGATCATGTGCCAAGTGAATAAACAGTGCCCGATTTCTTAGTTGGCTTTTTTTCATAGCAAATATTTCAATAGATAAAAAGGTCTTTGTTATGATTAAAGATACATTATCTTCATATGATGTTCAGGCAAATTCCAGCAGGATAAAACACAGAGAAAATCTGGTTGCCCAGCTATTCCACGAACTCCTTTCAAATATTCAGATTCAAATGTTTCTGGATTAATATGCACATAAGTGATGCTCTTACTCCAGGGAATCACATTGCTCATATCATGTGGACAGGATCCCAAGACTACAGCTGTGTTTTTTCCTTTATTGCCCTTAATCATTAGTAAAAAGTCATCCTGAGACAGTGAGAAAACACAGAAGTGTTAGTGCTTGTGGCCAAAATTGCTATCCTTTTTTGGACTGAAAATTTCTGGTTTTGTAATAAAAATGAAGTAAAGGGCTAAAATCTCCAAGTTTCTAAAGCACAGAAATAAAGTACTTGATGAGATACACCAGGGAAAAAAGGGAAAAAAGTGGGTCAGCTTTGAACAGGTGTTTCTGTCTACTTTATAAATTATGTTCTGCTAAGCCATGAAGTAGACATGAATTTTCAGGAATTTCTTTGGAAACTACAGTGTAAGACAAAAGTTTTTTTTAAAGTTGATGAAACATCAAGCAAAGTAACATACCCAATTCATTACTGAAGAATGGCCTATTCATAGTTCTTAAACTCCCTTTCCCTTATAGTTTATATAGTACATTAATTTTTTCCCTTTTCATTCTTTTTCCCATATAGTTTATCATAAATTTACTGATGCCCACAGAGAGTTAGCTTTTATAACATTTATGTGGTTTTTTTTCAAGGTACAGACTTCAACTCAAAGAGTTTTAATGACTTTGGCTAATTGCAAGATCTTATTTTTGTTTCAAATTCCTGGACTACAAAGAATATAGATCAAATGTATGGAAAACCCCAGTTATAATGGTGTTTAGTACAATAACAACCACCAAAAACAAGAAAATGAATTATGCAGGATTAGGTTAGCATTATTCAAGTGCTTAAATATCCATCTAATTCATTCATGGAAGGAAATTTAAGTAAAGAATTGCCCTTTGATATAAATAGTTTCTTTAGACTCCAGGAGCAATTTGTTCATTGTAACAGATCTAAGTGGGAAATAGGTTTCCCGTCTTTGCTAATATTAAAAGAAAAATAAAAGAAAGTTACCATTTCAAATTTCACAGAATCTTCTCATTCTTTTTCATGGAAAGACATACACACACACTTCCTCTCAAGTCAATTGTTCAAGACATATGTAAGATTCATAAAAAAAGCAGTAAATACCTACACTGAGACAAGAAAAAAAGCAAACAGATGAGAAGAGAGCCATATAAATTGATATGGAAAATACATAGGTGGAATAAATTAAAATTTTGCATAGGATAAAAAAAAATGTAAACATGAGGATGAAATAATGACGAGAATAAAAACCAAAACCTAACATCCAGCACTGAATAAATGATGACACAAGTGCTCAGTTGGTACAAACATGAGTACAGCTCTTTAGTCGTGGATGTAACACTAATTTCCAGCATCTCAGGCTCTTCCTTGAGCATGTTGAAACTGAAACATGCTGAAAACTTATATATAGTGCTTCTTTCTGAGTGGAAGATGTTATTACAGAGGTAAGTTTTTTTTTTAATTTCTGAGAGTAATTTTGACTTGTAGTGTGCCATCTGATTCTTTCAAAAGAAAAATCATTTTACCATCATCTCAACATTGCTGAGCGCAAGCAAGATATGTATTTATAGTTCACTTTTGCCCTCTTGTGGAAAGAAAAAAACCCCAAATGTGCAACATAAACATAAAATCCCAAATAAGAACTGATAACTTAAAACCCAGTTCAGAAACCTTCCTTCATCTTGTGCCTCAGTTAACAAGCAGTGTTTGTGGAGCTGAGTCCTATTTAGTACCAACAAGGGATTTACC
Source organism: Aviceda cuculoides (assembly GCA_035590195.1). NCBI lineage: Eukaryota > Metazoa > Chordata > Aves > Accipitriformes > Accipitridae > Aviceda > Aviceda cuculoides. The sequence goes on from JAVJGG010000048.1 coordinate 4,356,422, forward strand.
GTTTGGTCCTACTTTAACAGTTTTGCTCTTGGTGCATTATTAAAAGTCACTGACTTTAAACAGTCTCCCATGATACTGGCCCGTGTAACATTTAACTCTCCAGAGCATCAAGGAAGACTTCAACTCAGCATCAGAAAGTCTGTTCTAATAAGGTTGACATATCATCACCAGCAGGTCTTTGAAAAATAAGTTCTGCTGCTGCTATGACATGTTCAGCAGCTCTAGTAAGTTTGCAATATCACTTTTTAAGATTATGCAGAAATATTTAAAATATTAGGATATGAAATGCTTCCTCCTGCTTTCTTGCTCATGTATCCCTCTTGGTGTCAAGGTCTTTATAATTAAGATAGATAGGTCTGTATGTCTAGGACTCAGTCTGTTGCGGTGCATGCTTTTCACATCACTTTGAATGCCATAGAAAGCCTCTCTAGACAGCTAATGAAAGGTGATGTGCTTTGCTGATTGACTCTTACTCTCTTCTTTGTCACTTTAAGTTTGGCCATTGCACATTCAGATGTCACCATGCACTTAAGTTTTCTTGTGCTCCCTCTTTTCACAGAGTGGATTCTTCATGTCTGGAACTACTGCTTGAGAAAAGAGTGTTTCCTCATAAAGATGACCCAAAGCCAAGACTTACAGTTTGAGGGCTTTTTTTGTGGTCCAGGTACCAGCCTTTTCTGGGACTTCATATAGTCTCTTTGGGAAATTATTCACAGTGGCCAAAGAAACTGGGCGAAGGAGGTTTTGTGTTTTAAGTCCCATCTTCAACCTTCAAGGTAGGACTCAAACGGTACGTGAATTTTGGGCTGCGCTTTTGCATGAGATAAATTTATTCTATCCCTTGGTTTCCATTTTCTATTACTCATCAAAAGAGGTAATGGAGGGTCAGAAGTTTGGTACTGTGATTTCAAGTATCTTCTCTAGCTTCCAGAGGAATCTGCCCCTGGATGTAATATTATAAACAGGATTTTGGAGATTATGCCAGATCTCTTCTAACCACATGACAGTAACTCTGCTAGAAACGCCCTCCCCTTTATGCTCCACTAGCTGCAGAGTACAGCATAAGGCTTTGCTCTTTGTCCCAGGGATTGAACGCTCTGATGGTCAGACCCCCACACATATCACTACAGCAGATTCAGCCTGGGCAGGGGGATTTAATGGGCAACAAAAATGGAACTCCACACTATTATTTTAGACTGCTACTAGTCACCAACTAGCCATGCACTGAAATTGACCAGATATCCCACCACTTTAAAGCAAAAGAAACAGACCTGTTGCTGTTGAGCAAGTTTTGTAGAACATAATAAATGCTTTTGCTTTGAAATTCAGTTCCTCTGTGCTGCAGCTCTATGCATTGTCTTCATGAAAGAAGTTCTGTAATAACTGATACTGGTTACAATCACCCCACTGTCTCTCATTAGTTTTTGGAAATGTTTAGAATTTTTTTTTGCTCAGGGGAAAAGGAATGCACATACTTTGAGAACAGACAGTTAATTTTTTTGTAGAAAGATTAACTGGGAGTACTTGAGAAGAATGAAGTGAGGTATGAAAAACCTGCCTCATGAAAACAAGATTGATCTCAATTATTTACTCAAGAGAAGGATAAAACCACCTTGGCCACTGTCCCCAGGTAGATATATGGGAACAGATTTGGGTTGGCAGGTGGCTATTTAATACAGTGGAAAAAAATGTAATGAAGTTCTATAGAGAGAAAGCAGGGATAAGGGGTATTCAGTCTAAAATAAAGAAGAGATTTCTGGCAGTTAAGGCATCAGGAGTTAACACTTTGTCTCAGAGCATCATGGACTCTAACTTCTAATCCTCATGAGATAAACTTGAACAGGTGTTTCCATAGCATTAATCAAAAGCTAGTAAAAATTTTCTAAATGTTCCATGGAGAATTTTATGCTTTTTCATCACTTTTGTGTACCTCTTTGGGTAGTTTCCTCCAGGAACGTTATGAAAAGAGGTACTTTATTCTGTGTGTTAATCAGCTTTACACAACACTAATTTCTATCTCTAGTTGCTATGTTACTAATATTTAAACACAAAGAAGGAGAAATAGAAAATATAAGCATTATTGTACGGGTCAACTGACTATGTTGGATGTCATGGAACCCAGAATATTCCCACGCGACATTCCCTGACTATGGCTATGTCTCCAGGTGAAATGTAATACATTACTGAGTTTTGCAATCATCAGTGAAGGCTGGGAGCTCTCGCTGTAGCTTGATCAACTCCTGTGCTATCCATAAGCATAAAGGACTACGTTTCTTCCCTCTCACAGCTCCTGCTGAGACCTGCAGCTCTTGGGCTTTCACAAAGGACAATTTTCTCCATGAAGAAGATTTTGTTTGGTGCTTGGACACTGGAGAAACTGGGCTCTAACTCCCTCTTGCAAGCAGGTGACTAATTTGCAGCTCAAGCTACAAGAGGAATAGCCATGACTGTCATGTACATTGCATGCAGGGTAATTTCTATATGCATTTTCACAGTCAGACTGACATCCTAGCAGTATAAGCTTGGGTTAGAAAAACCAAACCAAACCAAACCAAACCAAACCAAACCCGTGAAATTTGGTTTTAATAATTACCCTTTGCTGCAACTCTTTATGTTATGTTCTTTTTCAAAAGATGGTTACAGATGGAGATGTTTAGCACTGTAGCTGATTTCAAGCCTAATTACGCAGTGCAGTATGAATCCTCAAGGATTAGCTAGGGAGCATTGTGATTCTTTTTGAGGTTTTAAAGGGAAAAATGCTGTAGCCAGTTATGCCATGCTGCTGTAAGGGTAGGGCCTGTGGGAAGGGACCTATTGAGAGGTTGCTGAGAGTCACATCTACTCTGTAAGAAAAAGGCTGGACAAGTAATCTGTGCAGGAAGGAGACTCCTGAAGCCTAAACTATGCAATCACTGTACTCCCATGTTTGCATGCTCTGGCTGCTATTTCTTTCCATGCCCTATGACCACTGACAGAGTCCAATTTGCTACTTACAACATAGAAACTCCTGACAAATATTTTACTTCTTTATATGTGGAGACTTTGTGGTAACATAGTTCATCATTTGCTGATGAGAACTAGGAAGACCAATGAAAACAGCAGTTGGTGTGGTTTCTAGAATGACAAGACTCAAGACTAGTATTTGGTATTGGATCAAATCAGAAAGAAACAGGGTGTCCTCTTAGCACTTACTGAAGAGTAGCATACTGCTGGAGTCTGAAGAAAAGGCAGTTTTAGAAGTCCTCGCATTTCTGGACTTAATCATCCTGTAGCAGTTTATTAGGAAGTGCCAGTATGAAATGTTTGAAGTGAAAATATGATATAAAACCCACATCAGCATATTTTGATCACTTACTGTGTTAAAATTATATAATATTCAGGATTTAAAGGACCACATATCCTCCAAAGTTCTCATTTAATTCAGAACCTGAATGAGGGAAAGGAGTAACTTTCATGTATCGGAAGTGAAATAGATAGCTGAATACCAGATTTTAGTTTATCCATGATAGTCTCCGGTTATGACATTTGGTGTAGCAGTGATGATATCAACAAACCATACCCTGCGGTCTTTGGAGACGTATGCAGTCATCCTTCAGGCTGGATGGTATTTAGCATTTTCCAATGGTTGATGAAGAACTGAAAATAAAAGGCATTACAGAAAGTGTGCAGAAAGTGACAAAAAGTTTAAAAATATAAAGAAAAACCTTCTGCCAGTTTTATCCTTTATTCAGTAACCAAATGTAGGTAGAAGTAATATTCTGAGAAATGATTTTATCACCAGAGAAAAATCTCTGAGGAAATCTCTTATTACATTGCCACTGTGATAATTCTCAAATACAATCAAAATGTAAATCACCACTTGATGTCACCATTGGTCTGTACCTGTGCAGCTCTTCGAGAAATCTTTCTCAGCATCACAAAGAAATTAAAAGTTCAATTAAACTATTTAGAGAGCTATTTTGAAAGAATTCTCTATGAAGTTAAGGAATCACTACCTTTTTGTTGGTCTTAGAATACTGGAAGAGCAAACTCATTGAACTTGGAGCACTATAAAGACCCTGTGAGTAGTCATTTGAAAATCTCTCTATTTTAATAAGGAAATTTACAATAACCAGGAGAGTAAATCTGGTCATGACAGTATGACTTATAAATATTACTAACATCCAACTGCAGGATGACTAGTAAAGGAAAAGAATATATGAGCAAAAGAGAGAGTACCTCTGGAAACAAGAAATGAAAAACTATAAGGGTTAATAAAGGTATAACAAAGAAGTTTTCAATCTCTTCTGAGAAAGATGGGATTGTGTTTCTCAATTTAGGCATAAAGAAAAATATTCTGGTTTTAGATCTCCATGACTTTTAACAAGCGTGATGAAGTTGACTTGCAGCATGTTAATTCTGAACATTTGTTCATTTATTTAGGAGTCTGAATAGGAACTTCACAGATCAGGCTGAGGCGAAATTTTGAAGGAACTTCACCATTTATAAAACCTTGCTTGCCATTAAAAGGTTGGCTTTTGTTAGTAGTTAGTAGTTAGTAGTTACTGTGAAACTAGAATTGTGTCTAAACCAAGTGGAACATGTGAACTGTGAAATCCTTAATCTGCACAATATCATAGGTAATGAGAACACTGCATACAGGAGACCAAGTAGCACTCAGTGGGGTTGAACTTTCCAGCAGCTTGAAATGCCAGAATGCAAGATACAGCTCACCCTTGGCATGAGTTTTATCAGTTCTTTATGTATACACCTATGACATGAATTCTCTTATTGACACTTTTCCTGAACTTTAAACCACTTAATTATTTTGCTCATAAGCTCGGCATACTCTAAGACTCCTCGGACTAGTCGAACCATTTGTTCAGTTCATATAATACATCCTTATTGCTCTATTTGGATACTTAGCAGGCTGCATGTTCTCCTCTATACAACACTCCAGATGGCTTGTATAGACCCATATATCAAGAGGTTTATACAGGCATCATTTTAATGCATAAATTATACCAGGCTATATAATAAAAGTAGTAATTCTAGACTTCCAGTCCATTTTCTATCTGCACAGTAGTCTTAGGCTAAGGCCACTCATTTCTTCATTTGTACACTTGCAATCACTACAGTGATGCTTCTTCAGGTCTGGATAGCAATGACTTGGCTCATGGAGCAGGAATATGTTTTCCAGGGAGGTTCCCAGGCAAATCTAGTACTGGCTGCCTGCTGAATATGTGAAATTTGCTCTGAATTAAATGGAAATTGGGAGTGCTCAGGAATTACTAGTATTTGTCCTTTTGCAATGCTGAACAAATAAGCTAATTCTATCCAATTTCAAGCTCCTTTCAGCATAATACTTTCAAAATTGCAGCTCAGAGTTTATCATTTGGCTCTCATTTCAGTAAAGAGAGGCTAAAAAATGAAATGGGCAAGGGGCAGTAGGAATAAATTTAGTGAGAAAGCAAAAATAGAAAAATGAAGTAGAGAGTAAAAAGCAAATTCAAAGACAATTTGAAAACAGACCTGGCAGAAAAATAAAATAAATATACAGTATAGCACATACACATATCATATAGTACACAGGACACACATAAACTGTCCCTTTGGTTAAAAAGTTAAGTGTTTTTTTTAAGTTCTAAATAAAATACAATATGTCAACACATTGGTGTGTCCTTGATAAAAGAAGTAAATGATACTTTCAAAAAGAAAAGAAAAACCAGACTTTTTTATTATATAACCAAACATAATTTATGCATTAAATTAATAACATTACTGCATTACTATTACTGTGATAGCAGTATCACAAAGACATTATATACTCACTTTTTTTTTACATTGTCCCCTTGCAATGTTAAAAAACCCCCGGATTCTTACACACTTACCTGCAATGTATGTCTCTCTCTCTATGTAGATACATGCACATTTATGTATGAGTGCATGTATGTATGTGTGTATATATACACATAGGCAGAGCTTTGGTAGTCACAGGGGCAAATTTGCAATTCTTATTTTTCATTTTTTTTGACAGATTTTGCATTTACTGATAATTCTTTCAGCAGGGTCAGCCAGGCAGAAATTTATGTCTTTTTGTCTGTTCAATAAAACTGCACTGTGGGGAATCTGAACATTTATGACTCTTAAATAAAATAGTTCTTCAGTGGTGAATAGGAAACATGAAGAACAAGGTGAGGTTTGAACTAAGATTTTCCATTATCTACTGCTTCAGCAAACATGTCATTGTGAACTGGAGAGTTATTGACTGGGATGAGCACCCTCAGGATGGGTGTTTTTCATTGGGGATGAATCCAGTGCATCAGGGAAGCTTCCAAAGGACTCATGCCCCAAGCATCGGGTGTGCCTAGCTCTAAAACTCACACAGAAAACCTAAACTTTTCCATTTGTACAGCAAAAATATATAATGTACACAAGGTGAATGCAATATCACTCTATTTGCAACTTGAGTTGTCTGAAAGCTGCATAACCTCTTTCAGGTGGCACCAAGGCCACACAAATATTAGCTCATCTAATATATCCTTCCTCTCACAAGTAAGTTAACGGATAGTGTATATGGAGGGGTTAAAAGATGGAATTTTGGTCCATGGATGAACACTAGGGGAGAAGTAGATAGCCAAGAAAAGTGCAGTCAGCACAGAAAATGGATGGTTTGTTGCCCGTTGCTTGGAATGCTGACCATGGAGATAAGGGAGCTGAGCAATACTGGGGGAGGACGGGCAGCGGGCTGTTGCGCAGCACAGCTGTGACACGTGACTGCTGGATTATGACAATATGCCACAGGTACAAAGCCCATGAACCAACAGACAGGACGGCTGTGGCTCGCGCAGCGCGCCTGGCCAGCGAGCGCATGCGTCACAGGCTGCCTATGTTGCAACCAAGGTGTGTTTTGGCACCTGCTGGCCATGTGTGCTGAAACCCGTTCCTCTGCAAATGTATAAATACTGGGATTTTTCTGAAAAGCATAGGGCTGGTGTATGGCAACGCCACCGTTGCCTCCATGTGGGGACACTCAGATAAAGCTGGCACCTACTGATTGCTGGGCTGAGCTTGCGGCACAAGACGGCACAAGAACATACGGATGGTCCATCTTCCTCATGGTCCTCGAGTCAGTATATTAATTTGCTGTACAAGATACCCTTAGCATAAAGCATGTATGTAGTTAATAAATGCTTGCTTTTTCCCTTATAGTCAGTGTGTGTTCTCCTTCTCATGAATCCTCGAAACCACCCTAAAACAGATAGATGGAAGAGGAAGTGAGGAAATTGTTCCTTACTTTCAGTATCCTGTTACACTGCAAAGGCATATAAGTGAGTGATTTTTTAGCTCTACCACTCTAAGTAGTAGATTTTGTTTGCTGCTGAGGTTTCCAAACAGATTTGATATTTTCCACTTCCACAGATATCATTGACTTCAGTTCCTACTACAGGGCAAGGTACACAACCGTAACAGAGTCCTCATCACAGAGCTGGACTGCAACTCAGATTACTCTTTTTTTAGCTATTATCATGGTATTTATTTTTCAGATGAAAATTCTGATGGGATCATTAAAATGAAGAGTGAACCCAAGGGAACTGCATTACTTACTCATTTATTCATGTGAATCTAACACATAATCTGCTTTGTCATGGTACACATTTATTTGCATTTTGTGAAGAGTCAGAAAACCAAATTTTACCTATACAAATGTTTGGGAAAAGCCAGTGTTAGTTCCTAGAGGTGTACAGAGAAGGAAAAAAACCTCTTTCCTGGAGAACTTAAAAATTCTGAAATCTGCTTTCATTCCAGTTGAGAACAAGGAATGACCCAGCTCTTCTGATTTGCAGGCAGTCCATATAAGCCTTCCACTTGCAGCAGACCTGTATGTGTTCCTGCAAATAAATCAGGCCACAGAAGTGTTTCAATTCATCCTTGTCAGAGATTTATTGCCACCACAGCAATAAGTTACAGAACAGTAAGGACATGCACCCAGTATGCTAAAGGCAGAGAGCCCATGTGCCTAGATGCCACGCCTAACTCTGGTGAAGAAGTGATGTGCTGACCCAGGCAAATCTCAGGCCCCACACCAGCATGAGTGGATTGATTACATTATATGATACAAGTTGTTCTTCAGGGTCGTGTTGATTAAGTACAGGAGTAGAGCTGGTTCCTGAAAATTTAGATCATTTTGTGAAATACCAAGTCAAGCAGGTAAAGCATAAAAGGTACAGATTGTTGCTACAGGCTCAGATCTTTGTCATGAAATCCCATGACAAACAAGTGATTTGTCGGATGCAGGACTGACTGACACACTGCAGTTTACTGTGTATTTAAAGAATAACAGAGTTGGGTAGTGTCCTGGTTTCAGCTGGGATAGAGTTAATTGTCTTCCTAGTAGCTGGTGCAGTGCTGTGTTTTGAGTTCAGTAT
>JAVJGG010000048.1:4364929-4378397 GCA_035590195.1 Aviceda cuculoides
CTTCTTTTCTGTTCTATTAAACTGTTCTTATCTCAACCCACGAGTTTTACTTCTTTTCCTGATTTCCTGCCCCACCCGACTGGGGGGGGCGGGGGGGGAGTGAGTGAGCGGCTGCGTGGTGCTTAGTTGCTGGCTGGGGTTAAACCACGACAGGTAGGTAACACATCTGACATAAAATGGAGATCCCAGAGGGCTGGGATGCCAAAAGCATTCCGGATTCTACTCTCTAGTGAGAAAAAGCATAAAATGTTGTCCTGAACAAAACCTGTGAATGAACATGGAAAGGAGCAAATCAAGGATTGTCAGTCCATTCCTGTGTTCTTAGAACAATATTATTAGTTCTTCAGGGCATATTAGAAAGGTCCGTACAAGTTGATTATTAACAGCAACCACAGTTACCTTGTTCAGAACATTTTACCAACCCTGTGTGAGAATATTTAATGTGTATAGGTATGAGGAAGGATATTTGAGAGAAGTTGTCTGAAAAGAAGAAAAAAGACATGATTACCATACAGCTGCCAGTAAGGATGCTAATGATAAGTGAAAATGAATAACTAGGCTTCTGTGGAATCTTGAGCAGCAAGACATTTTCTATATACTTCAAAACACAAGGGAAGGCTTTAAATGTTCTGGATGGACTTGATCAATAAATCCAGTCTAAAAAGAATCTGACATCCAATAGTCACGTACCCTGTCAGGCATGCCAACAGCAAAATGAAAAACATTGATTTGTTTGTCACCAGGCTTTGCCAGCTAGCAAATTTTTCTGAGCCTTAGATGCACACAGATGACATTATACAGGGACCAAATAACTGAAAAGTGCATTTCAATGGGGGACAATTTCTGTGAACAGGAAATGTCAGAGAATTCTCAGTGTACTGCATGGGACACAATGCCATGTGTCTTTTTTTTCCTGTAGAGCATCCTTCAGAAATCAAGAGGATGAAAATAATGTAAATCACTTGTGGCTGGATACAGGACTTTCTGAAGTGATGCAAATGTTTTCACTGACTTTAAGGAGAGTTACATTTAACCTTTAAAAGAGATTTTAATTACTGACAAAGACTGTTCTGTCTTATCAGAGCAACTTTAGACATGCCTTACATGAACATCCCCAAGTGAACATGCTGAGTATTTGAAGCAATTTTTCTATTAGGAGGAGATAACTTTTACAGTGCTAGTACTTCAATAGAAAGGACTCTATGGGATACGAAATACTCAGCATTTTTAGTAAAGCTCAGTGCATCGTTGTTAGAGATGATAGTTCATTTAGACCTCAAACTCTGTGCTTGCACTGCTTAAGGCAGTTTTACACTTATCCATGCTAATTTTTTTTTCTCTGCCAGATAACTGTAAAATCTACATGCTTCATAAAAGAGCAACTTATAAACAGCAGTTCTTTTGTGTCTGATGACCTGAAAACAGGGTTTCCTAACATGTGGCATTAGCTTTCTTTCTATGACATTGGTCTGTCATAACCATACAATGTATTTATCCGTTCAAGCCCAGGCAATAAACTGTATTTGCAGAAAGCTTTCACAAGTGCTTCTGAGATCTCACTATTTCCTTTACTCCTGTTATACACACACTCTGCATCAGAAGATCTTTGCCTTGAATCTAATCTCTGCAAAACAACCTAGCAGCAGTGATATTACTTAGTGGTGTAGTAATTACTTAACTAAGATTTTAGGAGCTACTGTTCTGGGAAAGTGTTGTTCCTGACTACTTATCACCTAGGAAAGCCTTTTTTGGAGCAGAAACAGATAGAGGCTACTTCTGGCATAAATATGACAACTGGTGAAGAAAAGGATTGCGATATTGGCTGACGTAGGAGAGGACAATGTGAAGGGATCTCTCCTTTATGAAAATGACGATAGTTGTTGGTGCTCTTTTTGCTCTCTTGGTGTCTATTTTTTCCCAGGAGGTCTTTCCTTTAGCTTTGAACTAGGCATGAACTATGTAGGAATAAAGTATATTTTCCTTTGGATCAGAATGCTATAACAGTTAGTGGAAGGAAAATGCAGAATAGAGAGGACAGGTGAAATTTCTGTCTCTTAAAAATAATTGGTCTTCAGGAGAAGAATCATTGTGAGCATCAAAAGGTGAATGTATTGTAACTAACAGCAGGGAAGTAAATAGTGCTGTGAGTAGAATCAGAGTCTTGAAGAGCACTTATGGGTAAGGAGCTAAGGTTGTTGCTATTATAACTAAGCTGCTGATGAGCAAGGTCAGTCTACCCTTATGTGTAATAAGGTAGGAAAGATTTCCTGAGTCTTTTACTTTTGTTTTTCCTTTTAGTAACTTCAGAAACATAATGACAACCATACTTAAAAATATCTAATTAGTCTTACAGGTAAATACAGAAAAACCTTTTCAAAGTTAAACGTTAAAGTTAATGCAACATGAGACAGACAGTCTGGATACTGGATTTCCCTCCTGCTTCATTATATTCAGCAATGTCTTAAATATTATTCTATAGTGTTTCCTTCTCTGATCTTAATAGTGTTTCATTGTAATTCTTAACAAATATATTTTGTAGAATTTTGTTGATTTTTATCAACACCAAGAGAAACCAGTATATCTGCTAAACTGAACTTCTACGTAAAGTAGCCTGAGATCTGAAGACAGAAATACTGCTATCACTTCAGTTCTCCCTGTGAAGCTAGGGGACTATCTTTGGTGTCAGAGGAAAGACTTAAAAAACCACACAGAACTGGATTCCTACACTAACTGTTGATTACATTTCACTGGAATATTCCTCCTGCCCCTCATTTCAAGCTTAATATCAGCTTCACGCATTTAAATCTTCTTACTTCTTGATTTGCAAAATCTAAATAGATCCTGCAACTTTTTTATGTACCTTTTGGATTTTGTTGAGATTGTTACAATGAGGACAGGAGACTGTGGCCATATATCCTATTAATGATCTTTATGATGTCCTCTGTATTACATCCATGAAGTATACATAACGTGTCCATACAACCTGTGCTTGATCAGCCAACACTTTGAAACATGTTTGAGTGTCATCACTACAAAACTGTATTATTAAACATAGACTAAATGTAAACATGGAAACTGGACTTCCAATTTACTGTGGTTGATATTAAATGTCTTTAAAACTAACCATGAATTTAAAACCTGTTTGTTTCTGTGATCATGAAAAATTGCAATTGATACCTGAGATTCAAATGGAGTACTGAAATACTTTTCTGCTTTGGTTTTAGTTCAGCTGAATTTCAGCATCTGGTGTAGAGTTATTTGTGTTAACATTATACTTCAAGTCCCAAACTTTAATTCCTTTTTAAAATTGAGTATATTCTAATAATGGCATAGAAAAGGATTAAACTGAGCAACTAACACTACCCTTCCTCATTGTATGGGATTCTAAAATAAATATAAGAATGGCACTTATTCTATAATACTTGCAAGAAATGGTATGACGCCAAGAGCAGTAATTAGGAAGAGGTGGTGTAGAAGTCATGTCAAGATGAGTGGACTGTATTCAGAATAAATATGGACGAATAAAATATGTTATAGAAAAAAGGAATCCAGCAAAGCACGATAGGAACTTATTAAGGGAAAATTGCTTGAGGGGTCTAAATAATGAGGAGAGGTAAAATCCAATACTAGTATAGTGCATGGTCTTGTTACACTGTCTTTTAGATTCTTTGGGAACCAATGATTGTACTTTCTCGAAGTGGATCAATCACCCCCAAGGCAACCTATTGTACATGAAGAAAACCATTCAGTGAGCAGCTGCAGTAGGCATATAGACTATCCTTTTTCTATGCTAATCATTTTAATTGGTCTATATATTTTCCTCAATATTGCATTTTCTCTCTGACTTTCCATTGCATTTACATTTTATTCATTATTTCTCAAACATCATTAGTAGGGTAAGAAATTTTCTGAAGAGGTGTTTAGGCATAACTTCAGAGATAAAATGTCCATTTCGTTTTCCTAAGGATTGTAAGTAGGTCAGCTCTGTAAACGAGCAAGCTTGGCAAAGCAAACTTTGCTATGGCAAGGCTATGTTTTCCTTAGTCCCTGAAATATCAGGATGCCATCGGGACAGTTAGGAATGCTGAACTGGAGCTGATGAATTGGGAGTGGTCTGTGTTGCCTGCTAATGTCTTTGATGTTTCAGCAAGGAACCTGTGAACAGTGGGGTCAGAAGCAGATATGGTAATGGAAAAAGCCCTAATATTTCCTCACTCAAGGTCATCTTAAGGAAATCAATTATAGCTCTGAGCTAATTAACACCAAAGCATTTAAATACATTTTCTATGGGAGCTGGGAAAACCCTTAGCCCTCTTTAGTTTGTGAATGATCAGATTTAGGATCTGGACTTCTAACTCATAAGGCATTGAAGTCAAAAAACTCATTTTTTACTTTACTGAACTATGGTAAATTCCTTTAATCTTTCATCACAGTTGGATTTTCATTAGGAAATGATGCTATATTTGGTTTAACTGAAAATAATATTTTGATGTGCCTGTGGTGAGAACAGTAATTATACAAAATTGGTCCTTTTGTTTAACAGGCCTGTGGTTCTGTGCTGAACCATGTAATACTGAAACAATTGTATTGAAAGTCACTGTATTGCTGGTTTTCTTGCTCTGCCTACTTTATCTCTTTATGCTGAAAAGATAAAGGAAGAAAAACTATCTAAATTTTAAGCAGATTATGCATTTCTTCAGATCTGTTGAAATTCAGATGGAGCCTTCTAATTCACATTAATTGCATCGATTAAAACACTTAGAAGGATCACAAATCATTAGCTACATGTACCAGACTACTCAAAATATTTCTAAGTAATGCAGATCAGCACATCTTTAGTCAAAATGTCAAGAAAAATACCAAAACTGATGTACTGAAAACAATTCTTACAAAAAACTCTTGCATAATAAATCACATCTAGTCTACAATAAAATCATTAACCACTGTTCTGTTCCTCTGCTCTGAAGTGTAAATCACCCATAATGCTGACTTATTTTAAGTCAGTTTGCATATAAAGTGGAAAAAAGATTTAGTGAAAGTCTATTGAGAATGAAAATAAACTCCTATCTATATCATTACTCATTTGATAGAATGCATATATGTTGCAAGAGTACATAAAATGTAAAACCAAGGAGATAGATCTATCCAGGAATGACTTCTTATGATCTGCTTCTTATTTTATGTACATACTAAAATATAAGCTTTGCAAAACTCCTTGTTTTAAGATAATATTGAAAGTATGTAATTTCTTCACTAAAAGAAAACATAGCTTTCATTTAGCCTGACAATGTTGGTTTAGGAATATGGAATATTAGTTTCAGTAAGAATGCATTGGTTTCACTGTAAAATAAGGCTTCTTTGGTATCAGCCCTGGAGAAACATATTGGTTTCAGCTAAAAGGTATTGCCATGCTTTCACTAAAACATACAGACATTATAAAAGTGTATATTGGTTTCAGTAAAAATGTATTCTTTCCAATGGATTCATGAGGCTTTCAGCAAGAATATATTGATTTCATTAAAATGTGCTGCTTGAGATAAACAAAAATTCAGTTAAAATGCATTGGTTTCTGTTAAAGCTCATTGACTGAAGTGAAGAACATTACACACTGGTTTTGGGCAGCCTTAGGGTTTTTTAAACAGTGAGTAGAGAAGTACATATCAGTAATTGTGGAGGTAATTGAAAACAAAGTGCCTTCTGTAACATCTAAAGATATAAATATGCTAAATAAATTAGATGTTTATATCTCTATCCCATTTGTATCTGTTGCTGAGCTCAGAGACAAATATTCATACAGAAAATGTATGACATACTTCATTCTGATGAATACCCTTCTAATCAGGTGTGGGGTATAGGCTGTAATATTTTTTAACCTGTTTAGTAATAATTTGTTTTCACACAACCAGTTTTTTACCAGTTTGCTTTACATTAAGTTCGGCATTTTCCTGCTTCATTGACAACAGGCTCTTTCTGCCTTTTCAGCATTGCCAGGCATTCAATGACAATGACATTTACATATATTAGGAAGCTCTGCTATTGCCAGTCTACTAAATTAGCAACAATATATTTGATTGCTGTGACATATTTCTTTTTTGAGACGGATTGTACTTTTCAATATTTTTTAGTAACTTTACATTTTGCTTCCACTCATTTTGTACAGAAATGATCCCACTGACTTGATGAAACTGTGAAATATGCCTGAATAAAACTAAACAACCTTGTTGCACCCAAGAGACTGCTGTCCAGCTTTGGAGCATTATCCTTTCCCCACACAGATGTAGAATTTACATGCAAAATGTGTATAGCTGAAGTGTAAATAAAATGAATAAAGTTTCAGCTACTCAGAATTACTTCTGTAATTCAACAGAAGAAAGTAGGAATGACCATACTGGGCTGAACAACTGGTCTACCCTGTAGGAGTCCTGCCTCCAAAGGCAGGCAGTGACAAATGCCTGGACACTGCTAGATCAGCCCCTAACTAGTCATGGATAAGAGACTTCCTGAGAAAGTGACTATGTTTTTCTTTTGATGTTTCTTTGTGGGTTTTCCTCATCATTTTGCACGTCTGTAAAAACTGCACTCACAGCACCCAGTAGCAAGGAGTTCCACAGCTGATCTCCACCCCATGCAAAGAAGTCTCTTCTGTTTTGGGTGTTGGCTTGAACTTGCTGCATGTGGTTTTCACTTGTTGCTCATGTATCCTGCACTGCAAAAGATAACAAATAATAATTATCTTTTTGTCCCTGCTACTTACAGTTTTGCAGATCCCTGCCCCGTATGGCTTTAGCTGTCCTTTTTCTAGGAAGAAGAGACCTGTTTTTTCCAGTTGTTCCTCACATGAAAGCTGTTTCATACCTTTGATTTTACTTGTTGCTCTGCATTTTTTGGTTCTGCTACATCATTTTTAGTGATGTGAGGACCAGAACTGCACATTGCACTCAAAATTCATTGGCAACATAGGTTTGTCTAGCATCTTAGCAAATTGCCTTTCATTTTTTTCTTATGTAAATCCAGACTCATGCCTCTTGGAAAGAGATGAACCATCCTCTCAGTTTTCCAAACGTATTTTATTTTCAAATCCTTTCTCTCACACTCCTTCATAACACTCTAATACTACTGTAAACATTTAGATTTTAGGTATCTCTTTTCATCTCTCTTGGTGGAGCCAGACAAATAAAATCTCATGCTGTGGTAAAAAAGTTTCAGCTGCCTCTCTGAAAGATAGTAGTTTTTCTCCTGCTCAAACTTGCTGTAGCAATATGATGGAACTGATTGTTTCACGAATCAATTCAGTTTATCAAGACTTTTATGCATTGCTCTGATGTCAAGGGTCAGCAACTCACTCTGTAAGAAAGAGTATTTTGCCAGCCTTCTCAAAAGAAAGAGTCAATACTTGCTGCTCTTAATTCCCAGAACCCTGGCTTGATACAAAGCTTTTGGAGACTGGGAAGCGCAATATATAACTTGCAAGAGGAAAATATTGTACATGTGGATGATGCCAGAAGAGATTTCCCATGTGTTGGATCACATGTAATCTGTGAAGACAGACTGAATTGACTGAATTGACAATATGAACATTATCAGCAGCAGAGCAAAAGCAGTGCCAGGAAAGGGGAGTGCTGAAGGGTGTAATTTCAAGCTCGGTTCCTGACCATCACTGGACCCCCTGCTTACTGTGCCATCAGCTGTGCAGGGATCATCCCAGTGATAAGCAATTCACATTGCAAGTTTCGCAAAAGCTTAGCTGCTGTCAGCGTTGACCTGGACAGCTCTATGCTTGATTCTTTTTGTGATTATTTTATCTATTGATAAAATTTATTTATTATTATTTATTAATATATTATTTATATGTTGATCTAAACTGTTGCAATCTAAATACTCGTGGCTAAGCAACAAGCTACATCTTGTTGTAATACCAAGGCATACCTGTCTCTTTGTATAAGAAAGTTAAAGCTTTCACCAGAACCTGTAGTTTTTCCCTATGAACAAAAGGTGACACTCCAGTGCTTTATTGATTGGTCAGCTGAGCTGAAATTAAAGAACTCAAGTACAGAAGTACACACAAGATACTTTCCCCATAAAAGCTACTTCTGCCAGGCTGATTAGCCCTCATTCCCAAATCTTTCTT
The DNA here is from genome assembly GCA_035590195.1 of Aviceda cuculoides. Taxonomy (NCBI): domain Eukaryota; kingdom Metazoa; phylum Chordata; class Aves; order Accipitriformes; family Accipitridae; genus Aviceda; species Aviceda cuculoides. The sequence goes on from JAVJGG010000048.1 coordinate 4,373,058, forward strand.
AAAGTAGTAGTCAGCCCACCTTGGCTATCAACCCAGAATGAATATTTCCTAGGCCATCAGATGCACTAAAGCTCTGACTCAGAGCAGTTTTCATTTACCAAAGTGTTCAAGTATACTTACAATTCGACTTTGAATGACAGTAGCCTTGCACTAGAACTTTGCTGTTTTCCTAAGAACTAAATGTCCTTAGACATTTTTTACTCTGCTTCTTATTGTTGAAGGGTCTATAACACCAAATCAGCATGAGGATCTCCAAAATTGTTTGCATGGTGAGTGTTCATACAATTAACGTAGCAGTGTCAGTGCTTGATACTATCTCTCTGTAGACATCTTTGATACTAAAATTTTTATTTTAATGAGGTGAAATCATTAGCAACTGTAAAATGGTGCTCTAAAATTGGTGGAAGCAGTGGCTCCCAAAATAAGTTTAGGTAAAGCAAGTTGTAATCAAATCTGCTTTTGTCTGCACAAAATTTTAAGCTGCATGCTTTAGGACACTATTTGTATGTTGTTTCATTACTTAGAAAGTTCATAGCTCTGTTTTTGTTGGTAGAATCTAAAGAATATACAACTTGAAGGAAGGGACTGGAAATTGAAAGCAAAATTTAGCAATCAAAATGATACCTTATTCATGTTATTTTATGAAAGTCCTTCAGCAAGTAGACATAGTTGCTGGACAAGTGAAAGCATGGGAGCTACTTAAAATATCACATTCATTCAATGCTACAATTGTTTTTAAACATGAACTAGTTTGACATTTTTAATGAGTTGTGCAATCTCCTAGAAGAAAAACAACAGAAGATCTAAACAGCTGGTGGGCAGCTCAGTGTAGGGGTGTAGAATTTGTAAATAAAGACATATGAAGAAAGGATAGAAGATGAAATATAGCAATATATTCTTTCCTTGAACGGTGCTTTCAGCTTTTGGCATCCCAGCAAAATGGCCTTGTAGAAATAGGGAGATTCAATAATAATCTTTAAAGGACTGGAGGAAAAGGGATTCTTCAGAGAAAAAAAAGGATTAAACAGATACAGTAATTGAATAAAAGAAGCTGGAAAAGAGACAGAAGTTTAGAAGAGTAAGAGACACATTACGGGTAGTCAGTCATGCATATTATATACCTCTTTGCTAACAATAAAAAAGACAGTCAACCAAATTAAGGGAAAGCTTTTTTTTTTTTTTAAAAAAAAGCTCTTTCTGGAAAATACACTTAATGAATCACAGTTAATCTTGTCAAATTCTGTGCCCTGAGACATGCTGAAGGAAATAGCATTGCATGACTCAAATCATAGGTATCAATAGAGCAAGCATGAACACAAATTTCCTTTTCACTACTTATGCAAGGCTATAAGCAGGAAGGGCTTCCTGTCCCGTGGTCTAGAGCCAACCACATCACCAGCTGAAGAAGAGGGTTTCTTCTCATGGCATAGGCTCTCACAATGGGTCAACTGCACAACATGTTTGCCCCTCTCTTGCTCCCCTACTGTGTGAAGCTTTCATATGACCCCTGCTGTGCACAAAGACACTGCAGTAGAAGTTCATAGATCAAGCCTAGCACAGAATTTCCCTCTTCTTGTTAATTTTTATCAAAGAAAAATAAGAGCACACAGATGTAAAAGAGCTTTATTATTAACTTTTAAAATATTCCCCAGAGGGGTGAGTTCTGTGTGCAGAACCTCACAGCAGAGAAATAAAAACAAGCTGAAACTTCACAGGGACATGAGGTGTCTTTAGCCTTGGAGAAAGAATGAAGTCCAGTTGTGGGCCACTGGGAGAAAAATCAAGCAAAAGCCACATTGCTTAGCACAGTGATGTATGGGAAAAATGAACTCTGTGTGCCAGAAAAGAGTTTTGCATTCTAATAGCAGACACTGAGGGATAAGAAAACTATGGTAGAAAAGAGAATAATAATAATAATAATAATAATAATGTTAATAATAAACATAACATCAACAACAATAATAATGCTAACAAGGCCTTAAAAATACAAACAAACCCCCCTTTGTTAAGTGAGTAGCTGCAGTGAAGAGAGATTTTATTTCTTTATTGAATGATCACAGATTCTTTGTATTTACTGTAAGTGGTCTACTTATATTTCTCCCTGGCTACATTTAAACTTTTCCTTGTCTAGAGTCTTTGGACAGCTTTTATCTGAAGAAGTAAAACAGAATAACCCTTCTCCTGCTGAGGGAATTCCTATACTGCAGTGAAATCATTAACCAGAATGCACTGTTACTCATTTCACACCTGGATGTCTTAAATGGAGGATGAATTAATTCATGTTTCTGCATCAACTTCTCCTGATACTTACATTTCAGTGCTGCAAAAATATGAAGACTGAATACCTTTACAGTCTCTATTATCCACTGGCTGAATGACATATATTTGCCTCATTGTGGTGGGTTGACTCTGGCTGGAGGCCAGGTGCCCACCAAAGCCACTCTGTCACTGCCCTCGTCAGCTGGACAGGGGAGACAAAATGTAATGAAAGGCTCATAGGTTGAGACAAGGACAAGGGGAGATCATTCAGCAGTTACTGTCATGGGCAAAACAGACTCAACTTGGGGAAAATTAACTTAATTTATTACCAATCATCCAGAGTAGCGTAATGAGAAATAAAACCTAATTCTTAAAACACCTTCCCTCCACCCCTCCCTTCTTCCCAGCTCAACTCCACTCCCAGTTTTCTGTCCCTCCTCCCCTCCAGCAGTGCAGGGGGATGGGAAATGGGGGTTGGGGTCAGTTCGCCATATGTTGTCTCTGCCACTCCTTCCTCCTCAGGGGGAGGACTCCTCACTCATCACCTGCTCCACCGTGGGGTCTCTCCCGTGGGAGACAGTCCTCCATGAGCTTCTCCAGCGTGAGTCCTTCCCACGGGCTGCAGTTCTTCATGAACTGCTCCAGCATGGGTCCCTTCCATTGGCTGCAGTCCTTCAGGAGCACCCTGTTCCACCGTGGGTCCCCCGTGGAGTCACAAGTCCTGCCAGAAAACCTGCTCGAGCATGGACTCCTCTCTCCACGGGGCCACAGGTCCTGCCAGGAGCCTGCTCCAGCACAGGATTCCCACAGGGTGGTCACAGCCTCTTTCAGGCACCCACCTGCTCTGGCATGGGGTCCTCCACGGGCTGCAGGTGGGTATCTGCTCCACCGTGAACCTCCCTGGGCTGCAGGGGGACAGCCTGCCTCACCATGGTCTTCCCCAAGGGCTGCAGGGAAATCTCTGCTCTGGTGCCTGCAGCACCTCCTCCCCCTCCTTCTTCACTGACCTGGGGGTCTGCAGGGCAGTTTCTCTTACATGTTCTCACTCCTGTCTCCTGGCTGCTGTTCCACAGCAGTTTCTCCCCCACCCCCGCTTCTTAAATCTGTTCTCCCAGAGGCACTACCACTGTTGCTGATGGGTTCGGCCTTGGCCAGCGATGGGTCTGACTTGGAGCCAGATGGCATTGGCTCTGTTGGACATGGGGGAAGCTTCTGGCAGCTTCTCACAGAAGCCAGCACCCCTGTAGCCCCCCCACTACCAAAACCTTACCACACAGACCCAATACACTCAGAAAAAAATAGCCTGGATTACAATTCCAGTCTCTTAAATATGTCTTCCACAAGCCCCTAGACAGTGTTTCAAATTCTAGCAATTCTTCTGAAAGAACAATTGCTTACTTGGATAAACTGTGGTAGATGACTGGTCTCTGTAGTATTCAGGCAAAAAGGGCATAAACAAGTTAAGAATGCCAGATAGTATTTATTGGAAAGTAAACACTACTTGAGTTTTTTTCCACTGAAAAAGAAGATGTTGTACTATTTTATGTTAAAAAGGTTTCTTGGTGATTGTTGTTTCTCATGAAATAGTAAATCATATTATTTATGGTATGATTTTTTCGTCTAAAACACTACTCACACTCTCATATTACGAACAGCACATTTTAGCAAAGCTTTTAATACTGTGTTTCTCATAGTGTCCTTCTGAACAAAATGCCCAGCCTACAGCTAGACATGTACACAATTATGTCTGGTGAACAACTGGCAGAAGGGTCAGGCTTGAAGAGTTGTAGTAAGTGGGGTAACATCTGGCTGGTGGCCAGTCACTAGTGATATTCCCCAGTTCTCAATCTGAGGGCTGGTTCTCTTCAATGTTTTTATCAGTGACCTGGCCACAGGAGTTAGGTCATACTAAGCAAGTTTGCCGATGATACTAAATTAGGAGGGCGCATTGATTGCCTAGAGGGTAGAAAGGCTTTACAGAGACATCTTGATAGATTAGAGCACTGGGCAATTACCAACCATATGACATTTAACAAGGACAAATACTGAATTGTGCACCTGGGATGGTGTAATCCAGTGGACATACGTATAGACTGGGGGACAAGATGCTGCAGTGCAGCCCTGCAGAAAGGGATCCAGGGGGTTTGGTTGATGGTAAGTTCAATATGAGTCAACAATGTGTCCTGGCAGCCAAACGGGCCAACCTTATCTGAGGGTGCATTAAGCACAGTATAGCTAATGATGGTCAAAAAGTGATTGTCCTGAGTGATACTCAGCATTGGTGCATCCTCACCTCAAGTACTGTGTGCCATTTAGGGCTCCACAATATAGAAAGGATATAGAAATACTAGAATATGTCCAAAGGAGGGCAACAGAGGTGGTGAAAAGACTAGAGGGCAAGTCTTATTCAGAGTGGCTGAAGGTACTTGGTTTGTTCAGCCTAGAAAAGAGGGGACTGAGAAGTGACCTTATTGCTGTCCACGACTTCCACATGAGGGGGAGTGGAAAGGGAGGTGTTGATCCCTTCTCTCTGGTGTCTGGTGATAGGATGTGAGGGAACAGCTTAAAGCTGTGTCAGGGGATGTTCAGACTGGACATTAGGAAAAAGTTCTTCACCAAGAGAGTGGTCAAGCACTGGAACAAGCTCCCCAGGGAAGGCATATTTATTGAATTTGAGTGGCAAGGTTTTGCTAGGGGAGGGGGGGTGGTGGGGAGGGTTACAGGCGTGGCTTCTGTAAGAAGCTGCTGGAAGCTTCCCCTGTGTCCAACAGAGCCAATACCAGCCAGCTCTAAGATGGACCTGCTGCTGGCCAAGGCTGAACCCATCAGCGATAGTGGTAGCACCTCTATAATAACATATTTAAGAAGGAAAAAAAGTTGCAGGACAGACAGAAATGGCAGCTGGAGAGAGGAATGAGAACATGTAAGAGAAACAACCCTGCAGACCCCCAGGTCAGTGAAGAAGGAGGGGGAGGAGATGCTGCAGGCACCAGAGCAGAGATTCCCCTGCAGCCCATGGGGAAGACCATGGTGAGGCAGGCTGTCCCCCTGCAGCCCATGGAGGTCCATGGTGGAGCAGAT
>JAVJGG010000048.1:4379029-4485495 GCA_035590195.1 Aviceda cuculoides
AAGCCCTTTGTTATATTTTCTCTCCCCTGTCCAGTTGAGGAGGGGGGAGTGATAGAACGGCTTTGGTGGGCACCTGGTGTCCAGCCAGAGTCAACCCACCACAGCATAATAACCCCAAGCCTGTTGGTGTTCAATAAGTGTTTGGACAATGCTCTAAGATATATGATTTAACTTCTAGGTTGCCCTGGCATGGAGTCAGGAGTTGGACTTGATGATCCTCATGGTTCCCTTCCAGCTCAGGATTCTATGGTTCTATGATTCTAAATTACCTGGAAATCAAGACTCTACTTCATTAGGATCTTCTTTCTTCAAGCATATAATCATCATTCAGATTTACAAAAATCTCTGAAATCATTTGCAGCCTCATTTATCTTTCTCCAGTTACCCATTCATCTTTGGATGTGAATAAACACATAGATTTCATCCACATTTCTGTGTTTTGAAGAGAGATCAGAGTTGTGAGATGCTGCTTAACGTCTTAAAAGGATTGATTTTCTGAAATATTGAATATCTGCTCTTAGAATATCTATGTGTAGAACCTTATCTTATGAAAAGTGTCATGCTGGGTAGCCAAAAATATTCACTCTTCCTTTTAATGTCAAAGATTAACCTTTTTGTGTTGCACTGAAAAGCATGACTACTTGAGAACAAATAAAATAGGAAAGAAAAAAAAAGTATAGCATGAAATGTTTATTTCTCTTATGGTTTTTTTTTTTAATTATAAGTACTCCTTTTCATATGTATTTAATTCTGTAATATGGGAATTTTTCTTTAAAATGATAAAATATTATGGTAAAATGGTTTAGCTACAACAGTCTTTTTCTGCCAAAAAATACATTATGAGCATTTTTCTGATCAGTCCTAAACAAGTCTCTCATTTTGCACCAAATAATGTCTGGTAGGGTTAATGAAATGAATTCTTCATGGATATTAAAAGGGCACAGCAAGGACATTTATTCTTCTGGCTGTTATATGGCTGCATAAAATTGAGTCTCTGTTCAGCTGCTGTTTTTATAGTTAGAGTGGGCATAAAGAAGGGGAACGCAGGCTTAAAAGCATAGTTGTGCTCTTTGCGCTGTGTGCTGTCCACTGACCTGTGTTGACTCCTGGTATATATTATGCAACTCTAGTGCCACCCTGCTTTATGATTTGGTCTGATGGTCTCCCCGATGGGCTTGGGAAACAGAGGCTCACCCGTTTAACACATTCTGCACCTTGCAACATCTGTTCTCATTCGTGTACCTCTACAGATCTCAGCTGTGGGGAAATCATCACCAGCAGTCACCTCAGAATAACAGGTTGGGGTGCCTGGTCAATAATTTCAGTAGCATTAGGTAATTCTGAACTAAAGTATTATGGAAGAATCTGTCTAGCATTTTTTAAATTGGGATTATCTTTCAAATAGGAAATAAAAGCACAGCCATAAAAAGGCGAAAAATCCCATAAAACCCTGGACTGGACCCTGCTACTGACTTTACACTAACATATGCTGACTTTACACTAACATACAAAATGTATTAAAATATTAAGGTGGGATTAGGTGATACAAATAATAGGTCATGTTGGAAAAAGATTAAAGAGATTACAGGACATGTCTATTGAATTTTTCAGCTTAATAGCTATGTTTGTAATTTAAAAGCCTTAACTGTGAGGTACAGGCATACGTAGAGGGTCTATTTGTCCATTTTTATCTTAGGCATGACAATGACTCCTGAGGAAATCCTCATAATCTACATCTAAGTACTTTCTAAGATTTCTCAATACATTTATTATGATACAAATATAAAATATCCATGTATTTGAATTTAAAAAGTAGTGTTTTCTAAGTAAGGAAAGAAATGATACCAACCTTTTTTTCTTTCAAAAAGGTTGGTCAGCTAGGACATTGTGACTCATTCCACACACATTTCACTAATAAGAAAAACATAAATGCCTCAGAAATCCAAGGGAGTAATTTCTTTGTTCTGCTGAACTAACACTGTTAAGATGCTGAAAGCTGGATAGGTAAAATGAGATAATCGACAAATAATGTTCCTTATTCTTCTTTTATAAGATGAACTTTATAAAGCACAAAAGGCTTTATAAAGCCTTTTGTGCAGGTTAATTTCTACTTCATTTTTAAGAACACTTACTGCTAATAATTACCCCAAACCTGTTCAATTACTCACACCTTTCAAAAATCACTCTAGCATCTGTTTACTTTCTCAAATTTCCCCTCCTTCTCAGTCTCATCAAGAGAGACCAAACACTGCACTACACATTTATTCCTGTCACTCAGAGGAGGAACACGTGGAGTAGAAAAGCCTAGATACTGAATTGCAGTGACAATCAACTTTATATTCCTGCTTCGGCACCCTGGCATGCAGTTGTGTTCAGTGATCTGGTGCTGCAATTTTGTTTCTCCTTTGCCTGCCCAGGGTACCACCAGCTGGAACTAACACAACCAGCTGCTATGTGCAGCTCTGCTTTTGAATACAGGATGCACTAAGAAAATAAATGAAGTGACACTCTAAACTTTTTGGTCTATATAACCCAGAATGTGAAACCACAGCCATATCGATACATTCACCTATTATAACATTCAAGCTTTGCTGCCTCTCATCAGCCTCTGAACAGTCTATTTCCATAGCCATTCAAAAGGTTAAGAGCTGGGATAGATCCAGTGATTTAAAATACTTATTAAGATCTAAGAACTCTGTTGAAGCTGCCATGCTGCTTAACTACTATAAACTATCACAGTGTGCTCTACAAACATTTCTTGTATTTCAGTGGTAACCCAACAAGACTTAACTAGTCATGTAGTCTAAAAACAATTAACACCCATGCATTCTCCTGTCTGAAGTGTCAATCTTTAAATCCCACAACAATACCTCTGTATTTAAAACTGCATTAAGGAATAAGCTTTATGGAATTTAGCAAATGTAGAATTAAGGCTGCATGGATGACTTTATTTTAGCCTGTAAACACAGGCTCATAAAATCTTTTCACAGGACTGTACACTGGTTTTTGTATAAGACCATATTTCAACAGGGAATAAAACGGGTGAGGAGGTAATAGGCAGGTAAAATTGCAAGTTGGTTACCTAATTGCCTTCAGTGCATGGGCTGTTCTCTTCAGCACATTCTGAGACTTTCCTGAGACCTTCTCCACAGCATATGCATTTTGGTTGCCTTTTGATGGGTGGTTACTTCTCTACTTTCTGTCTTCGTGGGCCTGATCCAAAACTACAGCACATCCCAAGTGCCATTCAGGAAAAGTGACTACAAAATGGGTTGTTCTGCATCTTACGTTATGTAAACCACCATATTCAGTGTGCTCTTTTCTCCTGATTATTCTACTCTTTCCACTTCATCCCAAGTGCCAGATACCCCCTTTACCATTGTCACTCCTTTTTATCATTCTGTCACTGCTGAATTTTGTATCTCTGATTTTTTTTCTTTGCTTCTGCCTTTTAAAGTTCCTTGTCCATTACCCTTGTAACAGCCCCATGATCTTATTCCACTGCTTTTCACTAAGGCTCATGTTTAGAGAACAAGGGAGACAGCAACCCGACTATTCCTTCCTGCATTTGTGCTGTCCCTGGAAGCTGCAGAGAGTCCTCTGTCAGAGAAGCTCTGATCAGTTCTTGTTGTCCTCAGGCAGGAAACTCTGAAGGGCTCCGAAGGAAAAATTAGTCAGGTTAACCCCTGAGGGCCGTTGAATGGAAATAATTTGAGGTAAACAAAATCATCTAAAAAAGTAACTGCCACACAGCTGAGCTCGTAGTAACTGTTCAGACAATGCTTTGCAGGACAATATACATCTCTGAAAGGATTCCATTGCTAGGCTGTCCAAGTCTGCAGCCTAAATGTGGAGGTGCTGGCACTTCTCTCTCTTTAGTTTTTTTAATGTGGGTAAAACATATTTTGCTTATGATTCATTCTGAGAAATAGCCAAGTTGTTTAAGCCAAAAACCTGCTTTAATCTACTTTCAAGATCAATTAAAAATGTGTTCTCAGGGAAACACATAGCATGGAAAACGTCTGTCTTGAGGAATTAAAATTTAGCCTAGTTATAGGCAATGGGAAGGAGGATTAAAAAATGGTGTATTTGAGGGTAACTGTAGAATCATTTCTGTGTATGGTATTACAGAACTCTGTCAGTGAGACAAAGTTAGTATCAGTACAAAAGGCCTGACTGCACTTGCTGTTACCTGTAGTGAATTCAGATCTCTCTCCCATATATACATTTTGCAAGTTCGGTTAGATCTGGGAACTTGCCCTAAATCCCCTGTCTTCTGTGAAGTTTGCCTGGGTAAACTCCATGTAAAGGCCAAGCAAAAAAATGTGTGCAGTAAGAACTTTAAATGCAAAGGTTTTTGTCTCACAGGTTCTTGATTTCATCCAGTTCATGTGTACAAATTAAGAATAATGCAGGAAATACCTGGCCAAAGTGGACTTCTCGACATGCTGATGTTTGATAGTCAGTCATTGCCACCGATCGAAGCACACTATGTCCACGTTTTTGCCTGTGACTTGTCTTGGAGGTCGCTAACCTATCCATGGGACATGTACATGAGGCTATATCGCTTCTCCACTGACTGATGCAACAATTGTTATTGTTTTTAAAATTTGAGGCAAGATTTAAATGCCTCAACAATTCACAGATGTGGAAAAAAGAACTGTTGGAAAGGAATAGAAATATTTTGGTATTTTTCAGAGGAAACAACTTTTTCTTAGCTGCTATCACCAGCACCTTAAACTCTGTAGTTTTCCACTTGTAATTGTTCTCCTCAGGCAGCTTGCATGAGGTTTACCCTTTTCAGTAACTCAAAGTGGAAATTTCTGTGGAAGTTGGCAGTAGCTTGAATAGCCATTTCCAGTGACAGAAACTGCAGCCTCTTACCAAGGTGCAGACAGCAAAAGCTACTACTATGAACTGCTGCTGCAGCAGCTTCAGAGTTTGAGAGAAATAATGGACTCATTTAAGAGTATGTTATTATGTTCATATTATCTACATGCCTTCTTACACCATTCAGTGAAAGCTGTGGAGAAAACATGCAGCCTCTGTGATTCTGTACAGGTGATGTTTCTTCCACATATTCCCCTAACAAACTAGCCTCCATTTCACTGTGTACAAAATATATTTCTCCAGGTATTTTTTATTCAGATGATGAAATCTTTGGTCTTCTGCTTGTTGGAGCTACTGATGTAGACCTATGTCAGAGCAGAGCTTGAATATGGCTGGTATACAATAATCTGTGCCCTGGCACAGTTTTGACTCATGCCAGTTAGCACCTTCCCTGGAATTGCAGAAATTGCTCTGAGGATAACTGATGTCAGGGATCATTCACGATAGTATGAATAAGGTCAAACTATTTGGGGGGGGAAGAGAGTTTAGCTGCCCAAGCAAGTGCCACTTGCCATTGAGGCCAGAGAAGAGGTGCTACTTTGGTCTACTGTCACAGACGCTGCTGGTGCAGAAACTGAAGGCCAGCGGGAAGTATTGCTCTAACTTGATTATGAAGAGAAACACCAAAACATCTGTCAGAAATTGGCAGATTCAGAAGCAAGGATTCTTCATGCTCTCCATAATTCAGCATTTGGTTCAAATCTCAAGAAATGCAAAAAATTAAACATTACTGTAATTGCTTTAGGCTAACGGTGCAGCTAGCCCCGTGCCATGCCTTAGACAGTAACTGACAGTAGTAATGTAGGAAAAAGTGGAGAAACAGGGAAAGCAATGTGTGACTGAGGGACTGTCTGAGCCAGAACTGGGCATTCAAACATGACAGTCCTTCCAGCACAGATCCCCAGACACGTGTGACTCTTAGCAAGGTCGCCACTTGGTTTTAAATAGAACGTCCTACAAAAGTCAAATCATAAAATCTTCTAAAACTTCTTCCAAAAGACAACAAACAAACCAGCCAACCAAGAATTAATGAGTTGCTTTCCTGTCATTAATGTACCTCAATGTACTTTATATAATTAGAGAAAACCACCATAGTCCCCTAGACCCCTGTTTAGGGCTTAAACCATAGGTATTCTCCTACTAATTTGTATAACTCCCTTTGCTACACTTAGAAACTGGACATCCACTTCTGCACTACCTGCACTTTTATTGCATACTGGATAACCTAGCTCATGCATAAACAACATCATTCAAAGTTAAGCAGGTCTGGAGCCATAGGATTTTCTTTTAATAATCCTAACACAAACTATAGATACTCAGGTCTCCTTTTTTTTCTGCTGGATTCAACCCATTTTCCATTGCTTAGGCTATGTGATCTGTAGAGCCAATGAGAGGTGACTTCTTATCTACAAGAAAAAGCTGTCTGATAAATCACAAAGATGGATAATTTATATCACAGGAGCAGACAAAACAGCATTTCACACTGTTTTTCATGCAAAATGTCACATGAATTCCAAATGGACCAAACAATTTGTGTGAGTTGTAGACTAAATTCATTGCCAGAAGTGGAAAGAGAAGGGGGTAGAAGTCTCAGCATTGCTGTGATTATAGTTTACTCAAGGAGAGGGATTTTGATCCAGCTATTTTTTTTTCTATATTGACTTAAATAAAGAAAAAAATTAAAACTACCAAAATCAATGCAAAGAAATAATTATAATACACATTCAAACAGCATCAGTACTGCAAATAAGGCAGGATTTGTGTTGGGGTTTTTTCCACACTAGGTTTCAGTTAAAGGAAAACTATGAGGTTATTATTGTCTTGTTTCATAATCAGACATTAAAAAGTCTTGCAACAGAAGAAATGTGATTGAACACTATTGTTGTTACTACTGCAGTCTCAAGTTGCCAATTTATTTCCATATAACCTCACAGAAGATGGCCTGAAGGCTCTTAGTAGATGACAGAGCAAGTTTAGTATGGAATGGACAGACACACAATATCTATCTGACATAAAAGGAGTAGAAAGCAGTAGAACTAACATCCCTGGCAAACAGGAGCCCCACACACTGTTAACGCAACAGAGAGGGTGTAGACATACAACCAGAGGTGCCTCCAGTCCCTGCAGAGCATTGGTAAGGGTTAGTGGTTTGGGCTTCGTGTTGCATTAACCGTAGTTAGTAGAGTACAGGTAGTCCCAGCCAGCATGGCCTCGAGTGTCTCATAACTACTTTATGAGCAGGCTCTAAGATGATGATTTTATGTATTTATATTGAATGCCCCTCTCTTTCCCTCTGTCTTTGACTTCCTTTTCGTAGAATCGTAGAGTGGTTTGGATTGGAAGAGACCTCTAAAGGTCATCTAGTCCAACTGCCTTTCACTACATCTAGTGACCTTTCACTAGACCAGGTTACTCAAAGCCCTGTCCAACCTGACTTTGAACACCTCCAATGATGGGGCATCCACAACTTCTATGTGCTACCCACTCCAGTGTCTCACCATCCTCATTGTAAAAAATGTCTTCCTTATGTCTGGTCTAAATCTACCTTGCTTCAGTCTGAAAACCTTTGCCCCTTTTCCTGTAAGTACAGGTCTTAGGAAAAAGTCTTTCTGCAACTTTCTTACAAGCTCATTTTATATATTGAAAGGCCACAGCTATTTTTTTGCAACGGTTCCTCCTGTTTGAATTCACATAAGATTACTTAAATCCAAATTACGTGCCTAATCTTGAAGACTTTACACAGTTGAGATCCAGTAAGGACTTGAAAAGTGAAGTCAGCCATTCACTTTCATAGGTTTCAGCAGCCATAATTTTTGTGCGTGATAAGATACATTCCTTTGCAAAGTGAGAACGCTGTCTAATATTTGGTTAAACTCTGATGTCAACTTGTAAATGATGGGAAAGTGTTGCCTAGAAAACCTTGGGGATTTAGGAAAAGCAGCCTGTGGGAATTCTGTTCTTCTCAAATACTCAGGTTCTGCTTGGAAATATGTAAATATTTTGACATATAACTGTGACTCTTGCACAAGTATAAGATACAGAAAAAACAAAATCATATCACATTAAATAAAATAAAAGTTATACAGATCACCTTGAAATTGCTAGTTTGTCACGATATTTAAAATACTAATTTTAGTTCAATTTAGCAGTGTCTGAAAGAAATTAAACCTTGTAGAAAAGCACAAGTATGAACTGTTTTTTCTACTCTTCAGCAGTAGAGGGCGCTGTTAGACAGCAACAGCTCGCGAAACCCTGTCAAGCCAAAAATGCACTGAAACACTGTCTGCAGCCAGCGGTACAGCACCGTGGGTAATGACAGAGACAACTCCAAAAGGAGAGAAAAAGCAAGATTAGACTTTGCATCATATTTTTAAAAATTACGAATGCATTTTTTTCAGAAGATAATATTATAGACATAACATTAGTAATTATGAATTCAGACATCTAAATATCGTCTCTTCACATATACTTCCACCAAGGGAAGAGACAAAAACTGTTCACAAAGAGGCGCTTAGAACAAATCCGCTGCATGCGATGAAGCTGTATCTCGTCCATATCAAGATGTAATCTGAAGATTAATAAGACCGAGTGAAATTAATTAAATTACAGTGGCAAAGGGAATTAAATGAAAGTATGAAATGCACGGTGCACAGTAGTCATTACCTGCTGTATCTTCTGCTGGGTGGTGCTCCATGCCACTTAATTGATTCTCTGGGAGTTGAGGGAAAATTTGGCACCATTTATCCTGCAGTTTTCATGTGAAGAATGGTAAGGCTATTCGGGCTAGTCAAGTCAACGAGAAATGCCAATTCTCATTGATATGAATAACCAAACCCATTATCAGGGTTTGGCAATCAAACTACATCCAGTCACCTTCAAGCAACAATTGAGTCTTGATATTTTATAAACTTTTCCTGTTGTACACAAATTTTTTTTAAGTGTAAATGTATCTCCGACTTATACAAAACTGTAGTTTAGACCAAACCTACCAAATACTAGATAATAGCTTCCCCCCTCCTAAGTATGTCACTAATAACATGTTTGTGTATTCATATGGGATAAATAGGCACACAACAGTGTTCTCTCTATATAAGGACATTTCTTATTTCAAAAAGCAGAACTATCACAAATCAGACTGAGGCTTTTTGGTGCCTCTTATCACAGCTGTTGATGAACTACTATAATACAATGTGGAATTAATGTTTGAGTAAGTGATAGCCAATCCCCAGCGTCTGGGTTGACTTAGATCCTCCCTAAGGGTACAGTACAAATACCACATGCAAAAATCTACCTTATGAGAAATAGTTTCTCAATAGTTAAATATAATTAAGTACAAAATCAACATTTTCAACCTTTCTTCCTCTCTCTCATCTGTGTTCTTAAGCATTTTATGCAATATGATTAGACAGATGTGCAAACACGAGTATCTGAATGTGAGGAAAAAGATTAATTGCTTGCTCCAACTCTTGTTTAAATCAAGGAAAAAGCTTGCAGCATCTGGAGTGTTGTAGGATCCAGTTCCCCCAAATAATTGGGATTTTCAGAGGAAAAAAAAACTTAAAAGTTTAGGAGGAAATTTTTCCTTGTGGTGACTTATTTCCCAGCTGCTTACTGCAAAGTACCTTCTTTGAGCTATCTTTTACTAGGCATTGTCAGATAAAGTAGGACAGCACAATCTATTAGCATATTGGTCCAACTAGTGTGGCACTGACTACATTCTGATGTTAATTTTAAACACTTTGAGGCTTTAGCACTTTGGGGCTAGCTCTCAGTCCCAAGTCTGTCTTGCCAGCAGAAGAATGATCCATCTGCTCGGCACACATCCCTGCTCGACATCTGCCTGACAGGGCTTATGGCACAGGACAGAACCTCACCACATTCATGGTATTGGCATTTGAATAGCATACTCAATGCTTCTGTTTTTCAGCTAGGAGGGGATAGCACATAATGAGTCTGTTTGTATGTGCTGGGCACTCAGATACGGATTCATGGCTGCTCAGGTCATTGGTGGTGGAATGAAGATCCCAGCAGAGCTTGACCCCAGATTCCATTCAAAGGTCTCTGGCGGTATTCTGGCAAAAGCCGTGAGTGAAGCAGTCAGAGCGTGTAGATTAATCTATGTGAAACTGTGCTGCAGACAATGGAACTATCATCATAAAATCCTCCACAGACATTTCAAAGAGATTTTTTCCATACTTTGTGCACAATACACCACTTGTTTAATTCACATAAGGGAACTTCTTGTATGCACATTTGAAAAGTCTTTTACAATTGCCAGAGCTATAGAAAACCAATTAAAAAAGCTGTCTTTTATCATCAGGACATGGTATTTGTACAGAATCCAAGAGGAAATGACCCTACCAGAGGGCTATGGTCCCATCACCTGTGTAACACAATGGTGTTCTTGTGGAAGCTGTTTATACGAGACCAAATTTCAAAGCTGATTCCCTGAGAAGGCAATTACTATCTTTGAAAATCTCAATAAACATCTTTACTTAAATCATCCCATTCTGCCTACAAACATAAGGAGCAGACCGCTCCTCAATGACCTGCTCTAACTGCATTCCTCAACCTTGAACGACTGCTGCCCTTCTCATCTTCCACTGCCCAGTACAAGGTGCCTGCCATAGAGGTGAAAGATTATGACCTTTTGGTCACCATTTTGCACAGTTCTGCAGAGGCATAAACCAGCTACACAAGGTTTGGTGACAGAGTATCTTCAGCCTGGGTTTTAAAATTTTCCATCAGTTGAGCCAGCCTGCCTCCCTGACCTTGCATTTCTTTCTCCCTCCTCTTCCTGCAGAGTGCCTGGTTCTTCGCTCTCCCTGCCCGCAATCTTGCCACTGTTGGTGCCAGAGCCTTCCCAACTGCTGCTTCTGCCATCTGGAACAGCCTTCCCATATCTCACTGCTTCATTGCCCCTCTGTCTCTGTTCAAATCCCTGTCCTTTCTTCCTCATCTGTTACTGCACCATTTTTTCTTTCCCTCTGCTGTGACTTATTTTTTAACTCTGTAATGACCCTTGGGCTCCAGCTTGCATAAAATATGCTAGAATCAGAAATAGCTTGTTCAATAACATTTGATACTCATTCCGATAATTTTAGAATCTGAAAAAAACAAAATAAACGGGAAAGAAATAGAGGTTAGGCTGTAAATAGGAAAGCAATAAGAACAAATTCCATGACCACGATAGTACTAATTTTAAAGGGATTTCACTTATTTGAGGGGCAGCCAGAAGCAGGGAACTCCAACCTTTCTGAACATCTGTGATGTGCTAAATCCAACTCGCTCTCCATTCTGCCAGGTTCGGGTTATTTCTGGAAGTACGTAGTTCTTCCTTACCCAGGCCAATGCTTGGAGCGGGAGGTTTCCGAGCAGCTACCTGACATTTATACACCTCACTTGCTCTTCCTCTCCAGGATTCAGGATTCCTGAACCTGACCTGCATGACAGAGAATGAAAGCTCCCGAATATTGTGGTCCCTTGCACTTCTAATAGCATTAAAGCAATGCAGAAAGCATTCTGGTGGAGTTCTGTTCTTGCAGAAGACAATATTCTGAGGCAGAAGATTGTGATTATATCGAAGCCTCTCTGCAACTAATATAAAAATATGATGGTTTGCCTTTTTTCACAGTGCCCATATCTGAATGTGTTAAAGCCATGTATTGATTATGTGGCTTATTTTATGGTTCATTTCATCAAAAGCACCTGACAAAGTGTGTTCCTGTAATTATGTATGTAGCTGTGGAATTTACTGCCGAGAGCCCTGAGTATCAACCACCCCAGAATTTTCCATGAGGAAAGGTTTAGAAACAGTTTACAAAACTGTATATGGCACAGAATACAAGATATTTTACTACATTTTTACAACATCTGGATGTGGGATGCCATGAACCACACAGGCACTTCATATGGTTCTCATATAGTGTGTAGTGGGACAGGAGTACTTTGCAGTATGTGTTGTGGTCCCTGTGCCTCCCTGATTGTCTGGACAAGGTGATGTGCCTCAGCTATCCTCTGGCTCCCACACTTGTACATTCATACAAATCTTTGGATGAAAATCTGGTGCATACCATGGTCCCACCCAGTCAGGGAGTATGTGTCCCAGATCCTACACTGTAATCTAATTTTTGCCTCCAGTATGCACAATGAGAAAACTAAGTTCTTCAAAAATTATTTCTAATTTCACATTCACCACAAATATGTGACATATTTCATTAGCATAGATATGCATAAAAGTTCTGCCACTCCCAGTGTTCCAGTGTGGGTTCAGTTACAGCAAACAGTTTTTTTTGTGTTTTTTGACAAGTAAAGGATTTGAGCAAAGTTCTGATACTTAAAGAGCAGATGCCAACTTATGCCTACATTTTTTCTGATTAAATTTACATGCTGTCTAGGCCACTATCATGATTACAAACATGAATCCAGTATTTGCTCCTAATATTTGGTCCTAAAATGACTCCACATTCTTAGGGATTTGCACGAATCTTTAGAAAATGCATGAGCATGTGGATACAAAAATTGCACAGATGAGTTAGCATTCTTTTCATAAAATGTCACCGTGTGTACCCTAAAACAGATTTTAAATTCTAACTTTGGGACAAGGTGTGCTTAAAATGTCCCACAGATCACCTAGTCACACAGAAGTGAAAAAATCCACTAAAGTGGAAAATAAAAGTTAAACTTCTCTCATGAATGAAAAGTGGCAATATTTTTTTTTAATTGACACTGTACAATTATTAGTTAGTTCATTTGGTAATACAGTGGAGGATGGAGAAAAATGGAATCGGTTTGTAGCAGAACATGGCTGACCTTGCTAATGGTGATGTAACAGCAAGTAACTAGAGTGTAAGAAAGGAATCTCTAATGCAGACATATTGGCAGTCTATGTAGGAGCCTGATGAGTCATGCTGGTCCACTCAGGTTTAAATCTTTAAGTATCCAGAGCTGTTATGCAGCGCTCAAGCAGAGAAGAAGCAGGGAGGCCATTTCTGCGATGCTGGGAGACAACTGGGAGGAAGCCAAGAAGAAAACTGCAGGCTGCTCAAGTGAGACTTGCAGAGGACACAGAGAATGCAGAAAACAAAGGGTGAAAAGAAAATACCATTATTCATAGGTAGTTCAGAACGGATGAGACATAATAACATCTCACAGGTGATTTGGTACTACATAGGTCAGATTGAATCTGATGGTGACATATTAAGTGTATCATACTTAACAGTCACTAGGAATGGAGCACGTCTTTCTGCCTTTCACTGTAGTCTCTTAATGATGTGTATATGTTTATATAGTCAGCCTTGTTTCTTAAATCTACATGCTCATCTCTCTCTTCTGTACGTTCAAGATGTGAGACAACTGGCTGAGAATCATTCAGCACTGTGCCACATTCACTGACTCACTGCGGCTCAGTGACATCTGCAAATCTATGACACTAATGCAAAAATTTAGCAAAGCAATACAAAGTAATAGATTGTTGAAGAAAATGAGCTTGTTTAATACTGCCTTACTCAATGTCAGTGCCTAGGACATAAAAGGATCTTTCAGAGAATCAAGCCTCAGTCTTTTTAAGTGTGTGCACAAAAAAGCGTGCAGCAGGCTCTGTAGTTAACTCTTTTGGTTTTGATTGTTTGTTGGTGAGGGTTCAGCTGTGCCGCTCTTTGTGTGCTTGCACTTGCTCCCAGAGTCTACTTTTCAACTGATTGCACTTGTCTTGCTGAAAGGGCCCCAGAATGAATTATTTTGGCTCTCCGAAAAGCATAGTTCTAGAGTTTTCTAGCCTTCAAGAGAGTAGTTAGCTTAAAAGAGATAACCAAACCTACAAAGGTGGTAATAAAAGGACAGGATATTTCAGGAGGCAATTTATTTTCAAGCTCTGTAAGGGGATACTGACCATGATGTAGATAGATATTTGCTAGAAAATTAACTACTTTCTTTTTTTTTAAAAAAGAGTAAATATCAGTGAATATCTATCACATGGAAATATTTTCAGCCACCTTCACAGCCCAAGCTAGACTGGAAAGACCACAGCACAAAATTCTATAGCTCATTTGCTTGATGCTCCCAGTATCATCTTAATGTCACTTTCAAGTCACTAACTGTACAAAACATTACCCAAGTAATTCAGTCCTGAATTTTCAAATGAAAGGTGGGTTGTTTTTTTTTTTCTGTTTGGGGTTGGTTTTGGTTTTTGTTTTTGAAGTGATTTGATTCAGGAGTCTGCCTCAGGAATGATGGCATATAACTACACAAACAAGTTAACACAAAGGAAGCTAATGTGTGGATTTTCAGCTTGTTAAGTGCCACATGATATGTATTCATTTGCATGATTTTATCCCACAATACACAAAACAGCTTATCCCTTGCTTAATATGGGGTATTCTACCTTGTAATTTATTTTTCAGAAAGATCATGCAACAGCAGTTGTTTTGAGTAGCTGATTTTGTGAAAACATACACCCACAATTTGTGCTAAAGGGCCACTCTGCAGCAGGCAGTGATTTCACTGATTTTTAACAAACTTTTACTCCTGTCACTTTAGTGACTTGTACATTTCTGAAAATTTTAGCTTGTTCTATTTTGAAAGTTAATTGACCTGATTTTTTCTTGCCTTAAAAGAAAATGTTTCTCATCTGTTAGTTAAATATGGGGTTGTATTCTATTTTTATCATTATTAGGCTGGATGTCTAAAAAATTTTCAGTTCAGATCTTTCACAGCTAAGCAAATAACAAAACCCTTTTGGTTCTTTGATGGCAACAAAATTCTTCAGTCTAATTAGAGAGCTCCAGATTCAATATGAAAAATGAAATGGAGGATAACCTGAAATCTGATTTTGTTTCATCACAGAGATGTAATTTACCAACACGTAATAGAGATTTAAAAGAAGAACAAAAGGTTTTCACTACAAGCATTCTGTATAAATGAGACAGTTATCTACATGGAGTTCAAACTGTACAGACAAGTTGGCCTTATACAGTAATTGTGACCTTCAGCACTCTCCATCTGCTACAGTGTAAATTAGAAACCATCAACCAAAGGATCCAACTTTCTGCTGATGAGATCATTTAGATATCTTCAGTTCTAAACATTTCTTCTGTGGTCCATGGTTCTGTCTAATTAATTGGTATCAAGGAAAAAAAACACAGGCATGATAGATACTTCTTTCCCATCTCTGTTGCTGCACTATGACAGCTCGTTACAAAATGGGGAAATTGTAATACCTCAATGAATGGGAAGAAGTCAATAAAACTGGATGGAACCAGGGGCAAGGAGGCAGAAATTAGGTGCTTAGCATACACAGAGGGTGACAGATAACACCTCCAAAAAGAAATTAAAAATTTTGAGATTCCTCAAGACAAAGTCCTTCATTTCTTTGCGAAAAGTTTAGCAGATGTACATTATCTCTTACAGATACTTTTTCAAAGTCAGTTAGAACACAAATCAGTTCCATATTGGTGTTGTTTAGGGACAGCAATGGGGCTGTGCAAATTCCGACATGATAAGTGTCCCTAGCTCCCTCCCATGTTTCATTCCTTCTCAAGAAAAGTACATCACTGCAGCTTAATATTGTAATGTGATATGTAGAGAGATTCGGATGTAGCATGAGCTACTGAAAAAGGTATGCACATAATACTGGGCTGTTTTGTCCCCTAACAAGCCCTGCTGAGAACAGTTACATCACAATTGCTTTTTCAGATTTGCTCCCCAGAAGTTTAAAGGTTTGGCAAAAGAAAGTTGGCATGAAAGTACCCAACTTCTCTGGCACATCACCGTGTACACAGAGATTATCAGTACAATGCTTTAAATAACATTTACTTACATCACTATGGTGTCCTGACATACACTGAGGGCTCTGGACAGAAAATATCAAAAGAGAAATCCAGATGGCGTAGCTGATTTAATGGGCCATAAAGCCACGTGCAAGCCTTACTCGCAGTATTTTGTCCTTTAAATAAAGAAAACAAACAAACCCCAAGTTAAGTTTTCTTTTAAGAGACTTGTTCTCAGTAAGTAAAGAAACACTATACCAAACAAGTGACAGTAATCAAAGCATTGCAAAAGAAGCATCCGGAACTATTGTGGAACATACTGAAAGGGAAAAACCAAACATATTGGGAGAGGCTGTTTTAACAGAACAGATGCCCACTTGTTCAATAAATTGCCTTGGTTTGTATGTTTGTTTGTTTTAAAAGAGAATCTAAATTTCTGAGAGAGAGTTACATTTAAAAACCACTCATCATGAATAATGGAGGAAATGTTCCCATTGCACAGTTCCAGAGTAATGATAAACTTCCATACATGAAATTCACAATGTAGTAAAGTTAATGTGGGCTTTAAAAGGATGATTTTGAGTACTGAGACAGTGCTGAGGAGTTCTGTCTTGTCAAACATTTGTTTGGGTGTAAGTAATTATCTGCTCTGCTAATTCCCTAGTCATGTATAGAGAATTTCTTTTTCTTAGATGTGTGAGACCAGCTATTCACTTACTGAAAAAGTGTATATGAAGAAACAGATTGCTTGGTTTGGAATACCAATTAAAAAATTTCTGTTATTTCAGTATGCATTTTACTTGAGTAAAAGTACCTGATATTTGTTATTCTGTAGGGAAATGTTGGCAAGTAAAGACAACAGAGCTTGAAGACTCAATTGCATTATCGGTGTAATTGCAACGTCAGTTGTTCTCAAAAACATATGGTGGGGTTTTTCTTCAATAAAAAAGTCTATGAAACTTAATCCATTTCTGTGATTTAGTTTTTACATCAGATTATAAATCAGAATTAATGTGAACAACATACTTAATACCACTGCTTATAAATTTGAAGTGGCAATTCAGAATTAAAACATTGCTTGGTAGGCTAGATCTGTGAATGCGTCTTTAGCTCACATTTGGTAATTTGGATTACAGAACATAATCAGCACTTTAATCATTTATTGGAATTACTTAACGAAAAAGGCATGAAGAGGGAAGGTGTGCATTATCAACCTATATTAAGCAAAATCAGTAATGTAATTGCATTGATCTACTAACTTTTTATTTTCTACTGGGATAAATATATTCTCTTTTATTAATTCTCTATGCCAAAACTTATTAGTATGACTTTCATCCTCACTGTTCAATGTCATTGGTTGTGAAAGGTGGTGAACAGTGACACTTTCCATATAGCAATAGTTAACTATCTAACTGACCATTACCACCATTTTATGTTCCCTATTCCACATGATCTACTTTGTTGGCATTAATGTAAAGTGCTGCAATAAATTAAATGTTATAGTCAGAACCATACCTAATTCTTCATTACTGGTTTGAAATGAAGTATCAAAGTCACACTTGGTACACATCTTGTCATTTACAGTAGTACACAGCTACACAAAGCCCTCACAAATTATTGCTAACAAACAACTCCATTTCGTTGCCAAATCATTTGAATCCAAAGTTCCAGTTCTTCAAGGTCTGCAAGTATCACCAAAAGAGAAAGTAGTCGCTGGAAAATACATCACTGGAATAAGAAATAAATTTGGATTTCAGAACCTCAGAGAGTTGGAATATTTAGGATCATGGTATTAATTGGTCCAGTATATTTGGGGGGATTAGTTTCTAATTTACACATAATTTCATCTCAGGAAGCACTGATGTGCGTAAGCTGATGTGCTTAATATGAAGTCTCATTTTAGAAACTGCCAACTAATGAAAACATTATAGTACCACTGATTAAGACAGAAGTCTGTGAAAAAGGCTTTACTCAAAATATAGTAACTCCTTCACCATTTCAGATGGCAATCTAATTAGACACTTCCATATGCAGTAGTATAAATTTAACCTGAACCTGAAAACTAGGCACATGCGACATCTGTGTTAATTATACTCTGACAATTATTCAGTTAGTAAACAGAAGCAAGCAAATTAGTTAAGAAAAAGCATGACAAGAATCGCATTTAGTGAAAGTCACTGCAAATAAAATATTTTAAATCAGATGTAAGTGTATAACGTATTGTAAATATGTCATGCAAGATAGATAACAAAGTAATTTTAGTGTCATAATTGGATACTTAGATTATATCAAACATCTCATAAACTGGAAAGCAAATTTTTTAGAAGGATTGTAACTGTAGTTGATTACATAGCTGATATAAATCACCAAATTATTTTTATTTCCTGTTTTCTTATTAATGTATTTCACTCATAGTATAAAAAGTAAATCAAATAGATGGTAGTGTTCAGATATTTCTGTTAATATGAATTTCATGCTCAATGAGAAACAAGACTGAACCTATGACCTTTTGTCACCTAATTTCACAAGCCTGGGCAGTGCTGTATGTTTAATTTTAAACAAACAAACAAACAAATCCCATCACTCAATCAATCAGCTATCCAACCCAGATGATATACATATCTTGCATTTTAAGCTATGTCAAAACATAAAATGGAAATCAACATTTGAAGATAATTTTGTCGGAACTTTCCCAACATATTGGAAAAACTAAACATGTTAGAAGGGAGGAGTTATGCCAACATGAGAAAAACTTTATCTGTTCATGGTTTCAGATGATAAAACTTCATGTTCAAAAAACCCTGGAAAATGATTTAAGTAAAAGTCTTAGCACTAACAGTACCAGTATCCACTTATAGCCATTACAGAGATGGTACAGTCATTACAGAGATGGTGTAGTCATTATAAAGGTGGCATGTAGGAGCCAGGGAAAGACCGAGGATGTGCCATGCAAGTGAAACTTTCAGAGAATTCAGCTGCCAAAATTTGGCCATTATGTACTGTACATAAACAAATAGTAATCCGGAGCCTTGTAACCTGTCCAAATCTGGGTGAATTTTTGTGCAGTTAATTCCTCGCCAAACATGAAGCCTTTCAAAACACAGCAGTCCTGGACATCTTCAACATAAATGGTTGCAATCATTCATTTTAAAAATTTATCAAAATATAATGTTTCACTTGTATATTACTCGCAGCAGTAGCTGAACTGTTTCAGCACAAAACCAAAACAAACAATAAAACCAACCAGAAAGCAGTCTGAAGCCAATGCCCACTCCTGAAAAATTCATCCAAAGCAATAAAGCCTTTCAGAAGTGTCAGACAACTACATCTTTAAGTGGTGCTCAAAACAGTGCCTATAAAACTGATGTGGTTATGGGGCTACTTGCTGAATGCAATAGCAGTTTTAGCTGAGAATACACCAGAGAAGCACTTCTGGGAAATCTGTGACTTTCCTAGGCCTTTTTCGTGGAGTTTCAAGCTACATAAACATTTTCGTCAGATGGAAAAATGCTAGTTCAGCCTCTTGTCACACTCAGTGGATGCCTCTGAATTACCGTAACTGTAACGGCCATTATTAAGCCTGGAGAAGTCTGGTTTGGATGAGTCAGAGACAGAACCTGGCTCCTGCTAATGAGAGACAAGTAAGCTTTACGGACTTTAAAAAATTCGAGTGGAACAAGAATAAATAAACAATAAATCCTTGCAAACCATTTACTTAATACTTTCCTCTGATGCCAACAACACTGAGTAAAGATTTTGTTGGTGGCCCTGAGCATACCTGAGTAGCTGGGACAGCCATGAGGAAAGCTTAAGAAGGTGAACAGAACAGCTTGCCTGTACACAGAAGTTTGGGCAGATGCTGGTGTAGGAAAGTGACAAAGGAAACAGAGGGACTTGGTTCATCCATCCCCAAAATGACTCTTTCAAACTGGGTGGAGATGTAGGCTTTACTTGACCCTGCCTATGCACAGACTGAGGATGAGGCACGTGCTTAGGAATGACTGGGAGTCCAGATTGCTCCGTCATGAGGGACCTGACTGGAGTATTTCACAGGTCTCCTCTGGACAGCACACATGCATCCTTCATTTGGAAACCAAAGCAAGGCAGGAGTAGGTGCCTGCCAGGCTCTTGCTTTGGTACAGGAAATGGCTGCACGTACTGGTGTGCTCAGAGAGGCTCTGGTGTGTAACAGGAGTAAAATGGTTGAGAACTGCTATAGGACACATTTGGAAATGAATCTGTTTTGCACAGCCTGAGAACATGATGAGAAATTTGGAGCTGTGTGCATTTCCAAGTGAAATCTAATTTTCTTTGAATGAGCACGCTCTTTGAGAAATGAGCCCTTATTTATGCAAATTGGTTTTAAATGAGAATATTTAACGAAAGGATTTGATCCCCATATAATGAAAGCTCTTATAAATGTGCACCTAGACAGCACAGGCAGCCTTACTGCCTATTCAGGCACTTATTCTAAAGGTTTCTTTTTTACTCTTTGACAAAGTTTAGACTACATGTTTCTAATTAGAATGAAAAATAGTTAGATGAAGGATATTTTCAACCCGACTATTCTTTGGCTGTCCTTATAAATCTAAGAAGGGGTTACCAGACTGACAGGTGGCAGCATGGCCCAGTGGATGTTAAATTGCTTAGAAACATTTTGGGCTTTTCATGTTTTAAAAGAAAGAAAAGGTTCCAACCTTTCTTTGTTTATATGTCACTCAGAAATGGTCGGTTGTAAAAGTTCTGACCTTGTTCTGCACCTAATACTCCAAGGCAGATATTGCATAGGGCATATTTGAATAGATTTGGTTAAGAAAATAGAAAAATTAAATTTTGATCTCTTAATATTCAATTATGCTCAAACTATGCTGAAGGAAGTTTCAAGGAGGTTGTAAGTTCTTTTGGCATGCTAATGTAACAGATGCGAAAGCATGAATTAACAGCTACAATGGAGAGCTGCCGGCAGGTACTGATTTGTAAGCCGATCCGAACCCTTGAAGGTAATTGAGGAGTGACTTAGAAATGACTTCACACTGAAAGTCCTTTTTCTACCTGTGATTCTGTCCTAAACTTTCTCAGAGCTCTATCTTTGGTTGGAAACTGCTGCTGCCAAAAGAATAATTTTTCTAAAAATATTTCCAAGCTGTTCCTGACTGCACAGCTGCATGACTGTTTTCTGGTGACCCAAGGGAGAGAAGGTGCAGAAATTGGAACAAGTGCCTGAAAATGGAGATGCTTCCTTTGTTGACAGTTTAGGCTGGCTTCTGCTACTTTAGAGTTATTATGAAACTAGACAGTGTTTAGGGATTTTGCCAATTTCTCTCTGTTTAGCACCACTGAACATCTTGCCATGAGAACTTTAGGCTACTCTTCAAATCTAGCCCCAAATAACTCATTATTTTGTCACAAAATCACAGAACAGTTGAGGTTAGAAGGGATTTCTGGAGGTCATCTTGTTCAAACCACTGCTCAAGCAGGGCCACTTAGCGCTGGTTGCCCAGGAGCATGTTCAGATGGCTTTTGAATATCTCCAGTGTGGGAGACTCCACAACCTCTCTGGGCAACCTGTGCCAGTGCTCGGTCACCCTCCAAGTGAAAAAGTGTTTCCTGATGTTCAAAGTGAATCTCCTGTGTTTCAGTGTGTGCCCATTGCCTCTGGTCCTGTCACTGGGCACCACTGAAAAGAGCCTGGCTCTATCCCCTTTGCATCTCCCTTCAGGTATTTATATATTTTTATTTATCTTGCCAAACAATCTTGTCAGGTATTTGTCTTGCTGAACCATCTTTGGTGGTACAGTTAAAGCTGAACCCTGTGACCATCTCTGCTGTTCTGGTCTTGGTGTGCCCCTAGGACTTCTCACAGCCTTGATCTGTTCACCACAAAGCTGTTTTTTCATGAGTATGGACTGCTCTTTTAATACTTGCTACCCTGCAATTGAAGACTCCTGACTGACAGTGCTGGAACTGAGCTAATGTATGACTAAAGAGGTCAGATATCCCTGGAAGACAGGAGACATTGATCTTGAATAAGTGCCAGCTCTGTACAGGTATTCTTGTGGACCAAATCCTGAAAGCAGAATAAAGAAAGAGACAGCATGCTTCAATTTGGTTAGACATGCTGCATTTTATGAACCAAGGAGTTATTCACAGGCAAATAAATAACATTGGAGTCCATTTGTTCCTTGTGGTAGGAATGAGGAGAGATATTGACGGCTGGAAGCTACTGGAGAAGCCATTTCACATGATCTCAGACATAAAATCCTTCAGCTCATTAGACTAATCTGATTTTCAAAGGTGCTTATCTTTTCTCTACTCTTTCCTATTCTGTTCAAGCCAACGATGCAAATCTCTTTGATTTACCTAGGAGGATAGTGCAGCCTTCACAGTGTCCTTCCTAAAATTTCTTAAACTCACCTTCATTCTAGAGATTGTAATGTGAAGAAAGGAATAGAATAACGTGTTTCAGTGATAGTAAAAACTACTTTACTAATCCTATCTTCCTTTCATTGAATCCAGAATGTCATTCCTTGCCTCTAGCTTGTGTTCCTGCAGAAAACTTCAGACTGTCGCCACCAAAAATGAATTCCTGGTAACATACTCCATGATCCTCTTTTAGCACCGTTATCTGTCACTGCTGACAATATCTTTTCTTCCTACTCGCTGGTAACCATCCTCATCTCCTCCCTCTGGTTCAGCTCTCCGCCTTGCTACCTTTGTACCCAACATATGATATCTTCTTCTCCTTCATTCATTTCCCACTTCCCTCTTAGTCCATCAGCTGTTACTTTGATTACCTCTCTCTCTCGCCAGTGTGCACAGCTTTCTACATCTCAAAATGCAATTTTTATCTGGTGCTGCAGCATCAGATAAAAGCAGGAATGAGGTAAGCAGCTGAGCTGCTGTATACCTTTACTAAATCACCCACGTACTTAATTTTCCTTCCTCAAGATATCAGAAGGATATGAACTGGAGCTGGAGTGCCATGCAGACTTCCATGACAACCTCTAATAATTTTAATTGCTTTTATTTTGTTTTGCACTGGAGGTTGAAGGACTTTGCTATTTTTTTTAAGCAGCAAAAGAGAGAGACGGAATTTTTAATTTATTTTTCTAATACAATCCAGTGCAAGAAATCGAAGGAGAAACAATGATTTATGCCAAGCCTTAAACTCTTGAAAACATGGGTTTACAATGAAAACACTAACAGATGCTTAGTGGTAAAAAGCAGAGGAGTGGTTGCCATGGTATCAGATGGCAGGGAAGGTAACTGACTTTTTAAACTCTCTGGCAGCGTACATGTAGAACCAAAAAGTGGACAGCAATGCTGGCAGCCATTTGTCTCCGCACAGCGCTCTGAAGGGCTGCGGGGAGGCTACTGCCGTGACTCAGCCCTACTGCACTGGAAATTGGGATTGCCAGCTGTTTGGCAACAAGGAGAGGCAAGGTGGGGTAGGGAGATGAATGGCGAACAAATGTCTGGATTTCTTGCAGTTTACGTATATGCTATTCTAAGGGACAAAGTTGGCCATCGTCACCCCCCCCCCCCCCGCCCAGTACTAAGGAAAGCAAGAGGATGGTTTATACTTTATGACAGGTAGACAAAGTAACTTACCCTCTACCCAGCAGAATCATAATGTTAATGGAGTCAGCACGACAGCAGCTGAGCGAGGGGCCAGAAGTCTTCTTCACATCAAGTTGTCTTTATAAAGCATCTCTGTAATAATTGTCTTTCACTAGAAAAAGGACGTATCATTAAAATGATAATTTAATGGCATTTTGAGAGCAAACTTTTAATGGCATTTTGAGAGCAAACTACATCCAGAATAGCTAAAAGCCTGGTGGGTAGGATATTTCTATGGATGTGGGAAACACATGTCTCTGAAAGCGGGCAGAGCAGGAACTTGAAATCTCTCTTTCACGTCTCGGCAGTGTGCCTTTTCCCAGGGGCTTGAGGGTCAGTCTCTCCTACCACTGCTGTAGCATGAAGTGTGTATTCAAAATTTCAGCTGCTTTATATTTACCCCTGCTGTTATGGAATGTATCCCTGTAGGACACCCAAAATAATTTATGTGGGAGATGTAGTGTGAGATGATGAAATTTCACTCAAATGAAAGCCACCTTATTAAAAGCAACTGTGGGTTTTATGTGGCAAGAAGTTTTGGTATAACAAGATATGGAAATTTCCTTAGATCCAGGTAGCAGAAAAGGTCAGTTGTTACTCACTCAGTTTTTGGGACTAGAAATTGAAAACTTGAGCACAGCCTTTTTTGGTAACACTGTTTTATTTCTCCTTTTGGGAGGAGTAGATAAATGGAGATAGTAAGAAAACAGTAGGAACCTCAAAAGTACTTTCATTCAGGAGAAGATTCTTATGAAATCTGATCTGATCATTGCTGGTACAGCTCCTGAAAGAGCCACACTTTGGCAGCTGATATTCACATGGTGTTCTAGGTAGGAATTACTCTCAGTGCTTAATAAAAACCCCTGAAATCTCATACCTGAAAAATTACTTTCCTAGTGAGTTGAATATCACCACAATACAAACTTCAAAATGCATGAGTATTGCATGATACTGTGCTGGAAATCTGAGTCTCAGAGCCCAGAACATTTCTACGTCTATAAAACTGGAATTCATGAGTTAACTTTACACAGAAAATACTTATTCATACAACTATACTTTTTTTTTTCTAAGCAGCTCAGAAGAATTCTGCCATTTCCTACAAGCATATGGAATGCACTACAAAAATTACCAAGAAATTCTAAATGATTGTGTCTTTTATCTGTCTATAGATGCCAATTCATATTTACTTATCAATTTATTTAAAAAAAAAAGAAATGGCATAGAATCTAATTTATTTTCTATAAAATCCAACTGGTTTCATGTAACTGCATTCTATATAGGAGTTTTATTAAACACCAGCAACAGAGTTATGAAGTAGAAAATAGATCCATCTTTTGTTAGAACCAATATTCGACCCAGGTCTTGGCCTCTGACGTAGAATATTCAACAGTAATCTCATTTTCCCATATTAATTTTCTTTTCATAATGATTCCACTGTTGGCCTGCAATTTCTTTTTAATTAGTTTCTTGGCATGTATGAAGGTAAAAATTCCTTAATGTTGTGCAGGACATTTCTGCACACATTTCTCCAAAACTCTTTTTTTTCCTGTGCCTGGTTTTAAATTATAACCCCCAACCATGACTAGTTCTTCTAGTCAGTAGCTGGCAAAATCTGTGTTTATGCTCATAATATTTCAGCTTGTCTTCGTGTTTAGTTCTTTTTTATCCACATAGGCAGTATAAAGCTGTCAGACCTGCTCACATTCTGTATAGATATGCGTGGAAGTTCATTAGAATTACATATAATGTCAGGGCCAAATGTAGGAGAGAATTTTAAAGAAGTCATGAAGAGGAGAAGCTAGCATGTGGCGGACAAACCACTGTATCCTTGTTCCAGCTCACCAAGGCCCTAGCATTGTCGGAGCCATCTGAGTGGTAGTGGAACAGTATAGTCCAACAGTCAGCAATCAAAACATTTGTGCCAAAAGCCAAGAAATTTCTTGTATTCACAAGCCATCCTTTTTAACATCCTTCTTGTGTGTCTACCACAAGCAAATTAAGAATGTTTACTATCTTTTATCTTCCCATTTTAATTATTTTTGCCTTACCCTTTCTCCCACCAAAATCCAATAAAGTCCATGGAACAAGACTCTCTAAGCAGAGGGAACATGTCAGCTCTTACGAGAAAGAAAACAAAATAAAACAGTGAAATGATGTGGTGTATGCAACAAGGAAACTCATAATCTTGTTTTTATCGTGTTCTCCCTCTTTCGTTACATTACTGTATTTCTTCCAGAATTGCAGTAGATCACTTTCAGTCCAGTTCTTAATGGATCAGAGTACATATGTGTACGTAAGTTTTCATGACTGAAGTGTCAGACTGTCAGTCTTTGCGAGACTGAGGATGCCAGTTTTTATCCATGCAGAAAACTGTTTCTATTTGCCTTTTCTGAGAACTTAGTGGTTTTACAATATATTGGGGTGACATGCACTTTATTTACCATGCTTAATTCCCCCTTCATCCTCTCCTCCATGCCCAGTGTTAATTATACTTTTCCAGAACTACCAACAGTTGCCCCAAAGCTCCTACAAAACTCATGCCTGTGAATCTGCAGCAGGACAGCAAATGATCAGAATGCAGAATTGTTAGCTGGGGTAAAAATTAGGGCTTCTTTAGCAAATCCCGGGCCCCTGAGACCAGAGAGAAAATCTGGAGCAAGGAAGACCTACCCTCAGTAGAGGAAGACCATGTCAGGGAGCATTTAAAGAAACCGGTCCAACTGCATGTACATAAATTCATGGTTGCAGCCAGGAGTGCTGAGAGGGCTGGCTGATGTCATTGAGGGGGCCTTTCTGTTGTCTTTGAAAGGTAACAGCAATTGGGAGAGGTTCTTGAAGACTGGAAGGGAGCAGATGTCTCTCCTATCTTCAAGAAGGGTAAGAAGAAGGATTGGGGGAATTACAGGCCAGTCAGCCTCACATCCATCTCTAGGAAAGTGATGGAGGTCCTCCTAGAAACTATTTCCAGGAGGAGCGTGCAGGAAAGTGTTTAGGAATAGTCAGGGTGGATTTACACAGGGGAAATCATGCTTAACCAACCTGATAGCCTTTTACAATAAGGTGACTGAGTTGGTAGACAATGTTATGCCTAGTTTATCTTGACTTTACTAAGGCTTTTGACAGCATCTTACATAGCATCATCATTGTCAAACTGACAAAGAATGGATTAGATAAGTGGACAATGAGGTAGATTGAAAACTGGCTGAACAGCTGGGGCCCAGAGGGTTGTGATCAGTGGCACAAAGTCCAGTTGGAGGTAATTCACTGATGGTGTACCATAGGGGCCAATACTGGAGGCAATCCTTTTTAACATCTTTGTTAATGACCTGGGTGATGGAACAGAGTGCACCCTCAGCACATTTGCAGATGATACAAAACTGGGAGGAGTGGCTGATACACCAGAGGGATGTGCTGCCATCCAGAGGGACCTGGACAGTCTAGAGAATTGGGGTCAGAAGAACCACATGAAGTTTAACAAAGGAGGAACAATCTCATGCAACAGTATATGGCTAGGGGCCAACTGACTGGAAAGCAGCTCTTCAGAAAAGGACCTTGGGGTCCTGGTGGACACTAAGTTGAACATGAGCAATGCACAGACACAGCAAAGAAGGCCTACGATATTCTGGGCTTCATTAGGGAGAGCACTCACAGCAGGTCAAGGGAGGTGATCCTTCCTCTTTACTCAGCGCTGATGAAGCCACACCTGGAGTACTGTGTCCAGTTCTGGGCTCCCTGGCACAAGAAAGATATGGACTTACCATAACAAGTCCAGCATAGGGCCACAAAGATGATAAAGGGACAGGCACATTTTCCTATGAGGAGAGGCTGAGAGATCTGGGACTGTTCAGCATGGAGAAGAGAAGACTCAGGGGGACCTTATCACTGAATATAAATGGGAGGGAATGAAGAAAAAGGTGCCGGACCCTTCTCAGCAGTGCAAATTGACTGTGCCCAAGAGGTAATGAGCACAAATTAAAAACCAGTAAATAAAATCAGCACAATAAAAAACCTTTTTTGGCTGTCAGGGTGGTCAAACACTGGCACTGGTTGCCCAAAGATGTCATGAAATCTCCATCTGTGGAGATATTTAAAACCTGATGGGATGTGACCCTGAGCAACCTGCTTTAGCTGACCTTGTTGGAGCAGATGGGTTGGACTACATCCCCTAGTCAAAAAGAGGAAGGACCAAAAAGTCCCTTCCAACCTAAGTGATCTTGTAATTGTCAGATTTAGTAGGATTGCAGTCTGTACTCTTTCAAAGTCTGCTAAAAGCTTGTGGAAAAAAAAAGGAAAAAAACCCCATGCATTCTACCAGTGACCAAAATATGATGCCAAAACTTCAAAGAAGAAATTCTAAAGTTTTCCTCCTAGAGAGGAACTCAATGGGAAGTGTATCAGAACCTGCCTGTGCCATCAAGCTCCTTGGTACATATGGCACTTCCTTCTCATTTTACAGGTTGTATCTAACTGGCAAAATTGCATGACAACACAGGAATGCTTTTACTCACTTCCTCCTTGCATTTTCAAGGTCTTTCTGACATAGCACATAATTGCAGTACTCCACAGTACATTCTAGTCCCAAAGCTAGGCCAACTATATCTTTGCCTTCTCTGGTAAAGGTGTGTCTTGAACTGCTCTTGGAAACTTCAAATGATGAAGACTGCATGATGTCCTCCAGATAATATTTTTCTACTCTTCATGAAACTTACTATTAGATTTTTTTTTTAACCAGTATTTGACTAATTTTTTTTTTCATATATTTCCCATTTATTTAATGCTGGAGAATATATTATTTGCTTACTTTTCCAAAGGTCATTTATACATTTGAAGGTTTAGCATGTTCATTCCATAGTCTTCTAGGCTAACTTACAGCAATTCTTGCACTTTTTCCTGATAAGTAATTTTTTCTCGATGTCTGATCATTCCTTGGCTTTACTCTGGACTTTCTTTGGTTAGTCCTGAATACTCTACCCAAACTAAATATATAACTCCATCAGACACACTATGAATTCTGAATGCAGCATAAACAATTATTTCAGGTGTCTCATGGACTAAAATATTGTTTATAAAACCTAGAATGATGTATATCTATGTTTTGCAACAGAGGGCACATTCTTGTTTCAGTGCTGTATACTGCACATGTTCTTTTTCAATATGACCTGTATTTTCCAGACTGTTTCTACTGTTTGTGAAGATCACTTATGCTACATTTGCATCCATTCCTCTAGTGTACTGGTGGGGTCTCCATTCTCCATTTTTAATCAGTGTATTTACTACATTGTGGTCACACTTCTTATGAAAACATTCAGCCTATTCTCATGAAACAACCTTTGTGCTACTGATAATTGCATCCTCACTATTTTTATCCAACTATTTTGGCGCACATGTTCCAATAGTTCAGACTTGCCTGGTTTTGCCTGGCTTTCTTAACACAGTGGTTTGCAAAATGGATTCTAGGGTCTCCTTGAAGACAAGCATATCACATTTAATGTGTCATGTCCTTGAGGTTCTTCCAGCCCTGCCTGTCCCTGCCCAACTCTGGGGCTTCCACACCCTGTCCGTGGTCCAGGACCCCATGTCAGCCCCCTGTGGCTGCCAGCTCCTTCCCTAGTGACACCACAGCAGGGCCAGTCTCCAGCTCCTCACAGCCCTGCCCTGCCCAGCCATGCACGCCACTGAACCAGGCCTACCCACGGGCCCATCTCCCTTCCTGGCCTTGGCCTGTTCTTGTCCCCATGGAGGTGCCCGCTATCCAGGGCTGGGGCTGCCCCAGTGCCCCCGCCTGCCCTGCTCCCGGCTGGGGCGGTGGGACAGGCCCTGGCTGCCAGGCCCTGCCCTGACGGACCCGTGGGGAGCCCCCATGGCCCCTGGGCCCATGGAGCCACTGGCCCTCATAGGGCCTAGATGTGATGCTCTTTTTCTCCCTCTTTAAACACTGGCACTTATATGACATCTCTCAGCTTCCCAGTGCTAGTTCTTAAAGACAATGGTAATGGTTCTGAGATTGCCTCAGGTAAATTTTTTAAGTATCTAGGAGTGAATCTCATCAGACACAGCTGATTGGAAAACATTTAACTTAGTATTCCCTAACATTTTCTTTCTGTTTTTTTTTTTAATGATATTTTATCCTTTGCTGGTAGTTAACTGTCTTCAAGTGAAATTTTTTAATGAAGACTATCACTAAAAGGCAGTAGACTTTTTGATCTCCGTCATCTTTTCTGGTCCTTGTGTCATCTGTCAAAGGACTTCCATCTCTTCTGAGTCATAGTGGCTCAACAGCACCCAGAGAGAAAAGGGCAAAAGGCTCTTAAAACCAAATAGAGGATCTCATGACCGGGCATTATAGAATGAGTGGATACATCTGAATTGCTATTTCATAAGAGTATATAGATGATGACTTACCTCTGCTATCTTCCCTGACATCAGTCCTCCTTCCCTTTCCTGTGTCTACTACTTGCAGACAAGAGATACCAACTCCTAGTTTTTATTTTTAAATTCTTTTTCAATTGTTCAGAATCTGCTGATTCACACATAATATATCACTGGCAACTCATAGTATACATAAAGTCTTCTATGAACTGATTTAGTACTCAACTGTCTTGAATACTTTGACAGAACAGCAAACTGCAATCAACTCAAAGTTTGATGCAAAGTGACGTTTTTTATGGTTAATTGTATGAAGAGCTCCAGGAGGGTCTGACCACCATAGAGAAGAAGATGGTACCACGAAAGCAAGAAGCAGCGTTACTGAAATGAATTATATGGATTCACAAAGAAAAGTACAGAACAATCTCTAGTCATTTATCATGTAAAAAGAATACTATGTAGTTGAAACAATATCCACATTTCAGAACGAGACTGAGATCTCTTTCAATTATTTGAGACTCAAGTATAATCCTTGGATTGTAAATGAGTCTTTTTAACTTCTTGAGGAGGCTGTCTAGAATTTCACATAAGTAAAACAAGTAAAAAGAACAGTTTTGAATTATCTTAAAGCTTTAGAGATTATTTTTTACCAAATATAGCTAAATCACATATATTTCATAAGGTGCTGTGGCCAAATACTAAAAATTCTCATTAACATTCTGTATTTCAAAGCCTTATGTGTTTGTAATGTAAGCAATTAAAAGATGTTTAAATAACTTTAATGTTAGGACAGAAACCAGTGAAATCAAAGGATTTAAAAGACAAAGCAGACCCTTTCTTTTGTCTTTAATTTATTTCTTTCTTCTTTTAAATACAACCGTAGCTCTTTAAAGTGATTAATACAAGCCAGGCATAAGGCATTATTTGTGACTCATAGCCTTCTCATGTCAATGAAGAGATGTGCATTGGCTTCAGTAGACTTAAGGTCAGAGTCTGTATACCATATAAACTTTTTGAAGACATATCTCCTTGTGTACACCAAGCCTATTCTCACAGACTTTCTGTCACTTAGCAAGTGTGGATTTACAAGGATAATTATAAAGCCATATACAGGCATTTCCATTAGTTCTTGCTAGTCCTGTGTGCACTTGTACATCACATGGTGGAAAGTAGCCTTCCAGATTTAGTTTGGGGCTGTATCTGCTACAGGTTCCCTGTGTAAATTAGCTCATGTAGCACTTATCAAAACATTGTTCAGGATAAAATATGGGGACAGTGGTTTATGGTACTTTAAACAATGTTTTTTTCTTCAGGAAACATTTATTGTCCATTTTAAGGAGTATTCTTGGCCTCCACCATAGAAGCTGTTTTAATTCCTAAGAAGTATGTTCAATCCTGTCTATCAAGGGGAAAAATGTGAACAATATGTAGCTTTGTGTGAGACAATGTGAGGAAATTAAGGTAAAGGAGCAAATCAGAGACACTCCAAAAAGGTTTTAGAGCAGAAGTGTGACAAATAGAGAAGAAATGGTCTACAGTGGTTGATGGTAAGTCACTCTCTGCCAATAATCCTCTTTTTCTGTTTGGACTATGTCTCCCATCCTTTTAAACACCTTAAATAGACAAAATATTCTAAATTCAAGATTTCCATTTTGGTTTTGAGGACTTGAAAAGTTTTCCTTGTCCAAAACTCAGCTGCATGACATTTTCCCTGCCTGCATTCTGCCCAATTTACCATCCCCTTTCCCCTTGGTCTCATAACTATCTGTTGATTATTTTTTCTTTGTCAAAATCTTATGTTAAGAAGACAGACTTTCAATTTAAATAGTTTTGCATTAAAAAAATCGACCCTGCTTTGACATACAACCTTCTTCTGATCATCTGGTGTGCACTTGCTGTCTTGCTTCTTTAAATTAAAGTTCTCTTGCATAAATGTTCTTTCAAAAAAAAAAGAAAAAAAAAAAGAAAGAAATAAATTGAGCCAATAACATTAAAATATATATTTTGGTAACTTTTTAAATTAGTGTTTCCAGACAGACATTTCGTTTGCTGAAGATTTACAGGGGTATTATGAAACCATAATTGGGTAATAATTAGACAGTACTATAAATTAAAAAAATATCAACTGATTATTAAAAACATTCATTGTAATAATAGTGGTTAATCCTCTTGAATGTGTTTTTAATAATAGTTTTATATTTAATGTAGGATGAATGACTTATTCAAAGTAAATTTTATATGTTTTATATTCTCCATGTTTGGCATTAGGCCATTAGCACTAATGAGATTTGAATGGTATTGAGTTCAGGATAGCCCCCAAGTACAAATGTGGGAACCTTAATTAAGTTTTTATTAAAATCTTCAATTAAATGCAATGCTAGATTATTCAGATATTTTTGCATATTGTTTAATGTCAGTTATTAAACATTTTCACAGGCTTCAGAAAATGGTCTCAGAGAAAGCTGATCGCTAAAATTTATTTGAAAAATGTTGATGATCAATTTTCTCATCTTGTGGGCAAAACTGGGTTTTAATGGAAGTTTTCTAGCTAGCTGTGATGCTGAACTGGAACAGAACTTAATGAACAGGTTAGCAAGTAACAGGCTTAACTTGCAAAGGGGAAGTTTCATGTTGAGAATATGGAAGAACTTTCTGGCCCCTAGTAGAATGAGGTACCGAAGTGGCATAGGCTGCGGTGCAAGCTGAGCAGCAAAGTAAGCTACTTTGTGCTGTGTATTTGCAATAACTGGCTGAGGAATGGTGGGACAATGAACTGCTGATGTCTAAACTGGTAAACGATATTGATTTGTGCTGATGTCACTGAGCAAGTTACCATCTTACTGTTTCTGCCTCATTTTTTATGCAATGTGGATCATACTGACTGTCCTTACATTACTAAGGAGGTGAACTAGTATTATCAAACTCTTTAAAAGAGTGAACTTAAACTGTGTAACCCACAGATGAAGAAGAATCCTTTTTATGCTTCTGTATAAGATGTCCAAACTGAGGGGAATCAGCTGTGCAGAGCCAAAGGACACACTCCTCTCTATTACAGACTGCAACAGAGGCATTGGAAAGGAAAATAAACTCAAACACTAAATGCTGTTATTCAGAGCAGTTAAGTCAGAATAACAGATATTATATTATTGTGTCACTAAACTAAACCAAAGAAACAACTTTCTACTTGAATTAAGAGGAAGGCAAGTAGGTGATGGATTACAGTATTATTTCTCTGAGGTACAAATATTCCACTTTTATCAAGGCTGTTTTGGAAAGTTCAAGTTAACTTTATATAAATGTGGCAAGATAAAAGGGTTGAACCCTACAAATGCCTTCCCTCACTGAGTTCAGATAATGTCCCTATGGCATATCTTTCATATTTTTCCTAAACAAATATGTTTTAAAATAAAAGTTGATACTAATATGAACTACGTGTTTTAATGATATAGTAATCACACACTATTTATTTTCATTAATTAAGAGTGCTTCAGAACATCATTATTTTTCACAAATTACAAAGATGTTCAGCAGCCACATTTATTTATCTGTTTATACCATACTCATTAACATGTTATTTGATTTTCTTAGATTCCCCGAAGCAGTTTCCAAGCAGTGGCCACTACTGAGAGTGAGTTCGGCGAGTGCTGTACATCGAATGACTCAACTCCAAAAAGCCAGTAGTCCCCATAGCTACATGGGCAAAAGACTGCTGCTGCACTGAGAATTCCTTTCTCTTTTCCCAGTGTCAATCACAGTGCAAAGGTGGTATTTTAAATGCTTTACACAGTCTAATAGTTAACTGTTAGAGTTTTTCCTCTGTTCCAGTTTCCAGGATGCTTGCAAGCAAGCAACAGAGAATCCAGCTTTAGCTCTGAATCTGTATGTCTTGGTTTCAGGTGGGACAGAGTTAATTTTCTTCTTAGTTGCTGGTACAGTGCTGTGTTTTGGATTTAGTGTGAGAATAATGTTGATAACACACTGTCATTTTAGTTGTTGCTAAGTAGCGCTTTTCTTAAGTTAAGGATTTTTCAGTTTCCCATGCTCTGCCAGCAAGGAGGTGCACAAGAAGCTGGGAGGAAGCATGGCCAGGACAGCTGACCTGAACCACCCAAAGGGATATTCCATACCATAGAATGTCATGCTCAGTATATAACTGAGGGGAGTTGGCTGGGAGGGGCCGATCACTGCTTGGGGACCGGCTGGGCGTTGGTCAGTGGGTGGTGAGAAATTGCATTGTGCATCACTTGTCTTTTCTTGTTGTTTATTTTATTTTATTTTATTTTATTTTATTTTATTTTATTTTATTTTATTTCATTTTATTTTATTTTATTTATTCCTTTTCATTACTATTATTATATTTTTTTTAATTATTGTTCTTAGTATTACATTTTATTTTACTTTAGTTATTAAATAATTTTTCTCTCAACCCACAAGTTTTACTTTTTTCCCATTCTCTTTTCCATCCCACTGAAGGGAGGGGGGAGTGAACAAGCGGCTGTGTGGTGTCCAGCTGCTGGCTGGGCATAAACCACGACACTGTACATGCCCTTAAAATTTCTCAGTGAATAAGTGGAAATGTCTCACTACAGCATTTAAAATTGTCCTTTTGAGAATTCAAATTTGAAATGGTACCATCCTACAGCTTAGGGACAAGTGTGTCCTGCAGCCTAGATGCCAGAGAAGACAATCATAATGAAAATAGCTGCAGTCTGGTGTTGAAGGGGGAGACTGCAGGTACTGTCTCAGTTGCAAGTGAAGTCTGAAAACAGATTTTGTGAAATTAAGAAAGTCAAACCAGACTCCATCTTACAGCCCAAGATGTCCTTCTGTTTTAGGGAAAAAAATCACAGAAAGAATGAAAAAAGAACTCTGAACTATCCTGAGTCCTTAATGAGACAGTTAGAAGATTATGGCCATTAAATATGAGATGACACTGTGGTTTGAAATAGTAAATAAAGAAAGCCCATATTATATTCCAGAAAAACACAATGATTTGAAGAACAGAGTTGTTAAGAGATGGTCTTTAAATTTTTTTTTCTTTTTTCTAATGTTAGCAAGTATTAGAGGTAGAAGCTGGCAATAAACTATCTGTAAAAGGATGTAATGCATAAATTAGGTGCATTTCAGTGACACATGCAGTGATACATACATGGCCCTACCTGTGCTGTTCTGACAGGCATGATGCTCACTCAGAAAGAGTCACTTTTCCTTCTTACAGATAAGACAGGAGAGCTAAGTGTTCAGGAAAAGAAATAGAGTTTTAGAGTTTTAGAAAATGTGTCTGGCAAACAGAGAACTCATGAGATCAGCTTGTCCATAAACCTGTCCCCCAAAGTGTTAATATCTATGACAGATGTTTATCTAGATTGAACTTAAAGGCTCCATAATACCCCAGACTTCACTGTCCTTTTTATTAGAGACTTTTTTCTAGTGACTAACCCCCGTATTTCTTGCTGAAATTTGAATCCATTACCTCTTATTCTATTCAGCATTGACATGGTGAAAAGATTAATTCTCCCTCTTCTCAAATACCTGTGTCTGAAAACCATTAACATACTCTCCCATTAGCCTTTTCTTCTTTAGTCTAAAAAATCCTAGTAGCTTTTCTCATAGACTGTGATTATTTTTCTTTTTTCTTTTTTTTTTTTTGTTAAAGATTATTCTAATCGTCTGGACTGTATCTCAACTGAGGACACAAGGAAACAAAAGGAAGTTGAAGGATTACCTTAGACAACTTGCAAACCAAATGTACTTCTAATATGGTGTGGGGTTTTTTGTTTGGTTGTTGGGTTTTTTTGAAAAAAGCATGACATAGTTGAATCATGTTTTGCTCATCTTCTATATTAACTTATTTGGTAAATTGGAAAGTGTGCCACAAAGATGAAATTATACCACATCACATAAGAAATCCATGTCAAATCTGGAAATGAAACAATTATCACTTTTGTTGTTCCATCTCTTAAACTCAAGATGCCCTCAACAGATTCAAAATGTAGTCACATAAGTGTTTACATGTCTATTTTATAGCAAAAGTCTACAGAATAAATAGAATTAAATAACCATACTGAGACAAAGGGAGAGACTGTGACTAATTGGAACATCCTTCTTTCCTTTAGGATTTGAAATAATCCTCAGCAGTGTTGTACCCTTTGGGGAAAAAGTGGACCCCTGTATTTTAAGTGAAAAGAATAAATTAAAGGCAGCTTTCAATCCAATTTTAAGGGGATATCCCAATGGGGTAAAAATATGATGAAGAAAATTAAATGCAAGAGGGAAATTACAGCAAAATATTAAACTAGGGAAACGGAGAATTAATAATGAGAAAAAAAATTAACCGAGA
This sequence comes from Aviceda cuculoides, assembly GCA_035590195.1. Taxonomy (NCBI): domain Eukaryota; kingdom Metazoa; phylum Chordata; class Aves; order Accipitriformes; family Accipitridae; genus Aviceda; species Aviceda cuculoides. Next base: position 4,415,012 of record JAVJGG010000048.1, read on the forward strand.
TATTTCTTCTGTGGTATTCACTTAGGTTTTCCCTATTGATCACATCCTACAAGTACTTTTAGTTCCACCATGTCATGCATTAGGTGAAAGAAAGGCTTGGGACATGTTATTACTACTTGCAACATCTGGTCCCTAACATGTTCTTCTTTGATCAACAGTACGTCATGTGTTATAGTGAAGCAGATTGCATAGTTCATCCTTACTGAACCTTCACCCTCAGGACATCATGTGAAAGGCAAACTCCATCTGCCTCAGAGAAACAAAAAATAATCTGAAATGTAGAAATTCACCATAGTCTACAAGAATTAGTATTAAAAGAAAACTTAGAAATAAAGTCTTGCTGCTTTTGTAAAAGCAGATCAGGCTTCTTTTTTGTAGATGATGGTCTGAAAATTTTCCTTCATCTTACATCACTTTGCCTCCTACTTTTTGCAAGTTGTTGACGAAGTGCATGGGTTATAGCATGACCTGGAGCCAGGCATAACATGCAGCAGGTACTGCATAATCTTGTTTCTGTGATTAGGTGGCCCCTCAATTACATACAAGTCAATCAACACTTTTACCGCAGCTCCAAAACGGGAAGGCCGGTTTCCTCTCTCTCTTTTCTCTGCTCAAAATTAATTCAGAGGGTTTTATCTCAGAGCTGCAGAGGAAATCCAGAGATAGGAGCAGCCCTGGGGTGAACAGAAGCCCTCATGCCTCTTTGCTTCCCGTCTCAGGTCACAGGGCAGGGTATGCATGTCCCTCCACAAGTCACAGGGTGCCTCCTTAGTCCAGGCACAAGTCAGGGAGAAAGCCTGGGGGTGTCCTCACCCCGTTACTTGATGTCCCAGCACTGACACCATCCGCGTGTCCAGTGTGGCACAGCAGGTCCTGGTGCTCCTCTGAGCCTGGCGTGTTGGGTCAAGGTGCCACAGAGGAATAACGCTGGGAAAGGAAAACAGATGGGAGCTAATATTGTGCTTCCCTGCAAAATAGCGACCTAAACTAATCTGGCTTATTCTATGTGTTGGTATGTCAAGAACACGGACATGTGAAGCAGTGGGAAACATAATTACCACAGCATTACAAGTTTATCAGCTGAGCTGCAGCGCTTACCAGTTTGAATGCTCTCGATCCATGTCAATTCTTGGTAATTTGACTTACAGTCGTTTTTAATTAAATAGGAAAAAAATCATGCACATCAAAAATACCTGGAAATCAGCTGACGTGATAACATGGTTATGTATCTGGACTCACCTGCACAATAAAATGCAGTGCTAAGCTCCGGTTTGTACTGAGCTTGTACTCTGGTGTATACTGAAACTTGGATTTTGTGAAGCCCAGTGAATTCTTCCTGTTAGATGGATGAGATATTAGAAAGTTATTTGCTTTTTCCACACATTTTTGAGCCGAAACCTGTTGGATTTCCTACACTTTTCATCAGGCTCCTTAAATCACATGCTTAAGTGAAATCAATCATTCCCATCATTTATGTGAGGTCTCAGCAAGTCTGTGGGAACTGTTAGGGAAAAGGAGGCACTGACTTACAGGATTACTCAATGCATGTATTCCTGATACCTAACCTCCTCTTCCTCCCCGCTTCCTCCTCCCCAGTGAACGATGCCTAAACTCAAGTGAACAAAAACCTCAGCAGAGTGAGAGGTTTCCTTTGGATGTGGGCCTCCATTAAGTCCTTAAGTTAAAATTGTACTTTTCTAGTAGGAGGACTAGATTCTATTCCAGTAAGTATGATTCAGTTATGAATTATTTCCATAACAGAAAAGAAAGTGATTAAAAAACTTGAAGGGCTAGCTTATGAATTTAAATGCTGTGCAAAACACTCCCATTAAAGAAAAAAGGAGGTGATAAAATGTGATACAAGGTCCATTTCAGAGTGTTTTAATGCAAAACTCATGTAACCTTTTTCACTTGAGATTTTACTAATCAATAGCTACATCAGCAATAAATGCTGACTATGTTTCATGTAAAGCTTATAAATATTTACACTATTGAAGCACAAATGAAATTTAATCTCATATCCTATATAGTCTATTTTTAATATGTTAAAGGAAATAATATGGTGCTTGCATACTTCAAAAATTTCAAATTAAGGTGCATAAAATGGATTAAAAAAAGAATACTATTTAAGATTTTTAGAACTTTCCTTAGAACTGTAAGCGAGATGAAATGGCTTCTTTAGGAGAGGTCTGGGTCCCATGGTGTTGTATTCATTTCCACAGAACCATGTAAGGAAAAAAAAAGACAATATTTCATCCTGAATTCAAGCAGCTACAGTGGTAAGAAAGTTAAACAAGAGTTTCGTTACAAATTGTTCACTTCAGACATGTTGAACATTTTCTTGCTTGCTTCTTACATTCAAAATGGTGCTAGCAGAGGTAGCTGAAAAGCAATCACTTGTATGATCAAATTCTGAATTAAAAAAAAAATCGTCAGACTTAAGTGATAGCTTATGAACATCAAGCTGCAATGGAGTTGTTAATAATTCCAATCAATTTCTCATTACTTTATTTGTCAATGGACCAGTAATGAGAACACTGTTTTTTCCTGTACTCAGGTCTAGTAAATTAAGTTAAACAACAGATGTTGAACAGATGTTCTCATTATTTTAGTGACTTGAATTCTGGCTAGTCCCCAAGTTGTTTTACATGACTAAGTGTTGCATCACTCTATCTGTGACAGTTAAAGTATGTGAAAGCATCGACACTCAAAATCTCATTAGCAGAAACAGTTTTATAAAATTTTGATATGGTAAATGGACATATCACTTCTCTTTTTTTAAGAATGGCATATCAAAGAAATGGTAGTAGTAAATGCTTCCACTTAAATGTAACATTCCAAGACCAAAGTTTCCTCATATCATTTTGTGTTACACTCTAATAAACACTGAACGCTTTTTTTCTTCAGATTTTCCTTTCTATCAAGATCACAGAGACATTCTGAACTCATCATCATGGTGATAATTTATTATGTGAACTACAGTACAAATTAGCCACTCACCGGGGCTGCACAGGTTTAGACAGTCAATACTCAGAACAACTATGGGGTATTACCCTGTGATGAATGTAAATGGAGTGCTGAGAGGTAAGCATCAGCATAGAAGTATTAAAGGAAGGGTCTACGTCCCCATTGACACCTCATCCCCATCTCCCCAAATATAAATGTGCACCTCCCATTTAGGATTGCTTTCATTGTGACCTTTCTCCCCGCTAGATACCAGCAATGTCCTGTTGGGTTCCCTTTGCCTCCTCCTTGCCAGGATGCCAGCTCCTGCAGCTGGTGACCTGTTGATTTCCTAGGAAGTGGCTTGGTTCAGCCCCTGCCACTGCCGTGCCAGCTGTGCCAGCTGTGCACACAGGCAGAGTATTTAGGTCTGCTCTGGCCTCTTGGAGAAGCAGTGGTGTCTAATGGCATCTTCTCAGCAGCAGTTGCCTCCAATCACAACAACCTTGTCACTGTAGCCCAGGAAACAGGGTTTCGTCATGAGTTGTAACAGGTCCCAGGCTTCGTACTGCTCCAACAGCACAGGGTCTCAGGGCTTGTCCAGGCTTGCACTGGACCCAGCTGGGTTCAGCCTGCTCTGGCAACTGCAGAGAGGGGTAGTTCCTGTGGGCTCTCCTGTTGTAGCTTCATCCTGTGATCCCCGATATGGAGCCATCTTGGTCGAGGCAGGGACTCAGGTGACAAAGGGCAGCCCTCGAGGGGAGCTGGGGCTGGGGGAGGCCACTGTGCCACTCTCTGGCTTCAGCTGGGAACCCCTGAGAGGGAAGCAGGGGCTACAAGCAAAGAACATTTAAAAAGAAACCCAAGGAGATCCCACGAGTGGAGAGAAAGAAAACCCCATCATGGACATTGTGCACCTCCCAGCAGAAATCCTAGGATGCTGACAGCTTGTGGCGAATCCCTCTTTCTAGGCTTTTTGTGAAAGACTGAAACCATCAGCCGTATGACCCAGATGAACCCTGGAAGGGTGAGCATCACAGCAGAGAAAAGGGAGAGAGACTAGTGATTTTTTTTTATAACAAATTTAACTCTATCACTTACAAGAGTTTTTTGTATTAATCTGGACTATGGCTGTTACTGACATTGTAACTGGACTACTAATTGTTTATAGCCTCTTGATTAGGTTGTTCATATTTTACTCAGGGCAAAAATAAATTCTTGTTTCCATACAGTACGTTTTGTTTCCTGTTACCCATAACAAGATTTTGGGTATACAAGTACTCAGCGATACTCTTTTGAATCCAAGAATGCTTTCCTCTTCTAAGAGGTGTGGAACCAGGCATGTTCATGTCATGACCATAGGCAGTGGTGCACATTTGTTTTTTCCAACAGTGTGGATTGATTTTTGGTTCTTGCTTGTCATAATTAAGGCAACTTGAGAGATCTACTTACATATGTGGGAAGGGGTACCCCACATATGCAAATAAATCCTTATTGAAGCCAGTTTGGGGCTTTGATACACATGAAAAGATTTTTTTCATATGAAAATCCTTATTTAGACAATTCTATCCTAGGCATTTTTTTCTAAAACCCTAACTGTTGTTTAGAATGTCCTGTAATCATTTAGTAACAATTATATCTTCTTCAGCTTTTAAGCATACTGTGTATTGGCTTTTGTATTTAGTATCCTCTATTTTACTTCATGCCCAAATACCACCATTTCTGAAACCTCTCTATCTATTGTTCAGGAATTAATATGACAATGTACAATTAACCTTTGTTAATAAAAAGTAGAAATTCCTGAAAAAGAAATTCAGCACTTCAAGCTTGGACTTTAGTTGTGGTAATACAGTTGAAAATAACGAGTTGCAATTATAAAATCGTGGATTGAATTTGCAATTCTTTAATCTGGGACTGTCCCAGACCTTGTTTGGCTCTAAACATTACCAAGGATAAAATACTGTAAAGGTAAATCTCCTCTCAGCACACACAATTCCAAAACAAGCCATAGTTTTCAGAGTCAGCTGCTCTTAACTGCCCAGAGCCAAACAAAGCCAGAACATAAATGATATTGTTTCAGTTTTTTAAGAGAGTTTCCCCAGTTACCTTTAACTCTTGCAGCCTCAAACCATTTGTGCCTATAATCTTCCATTTCTCCCTCTGGCCTGTGGGTGCTTTACAAGCCTTAAAAGCAAATGGAAGGTTTGCAACCACTATTTCTGGCTGGGGGTTAAGTGGTTCCGTTGGTCTCTCTTTCTACTTTCCTTGCTGAATTATTATGACATTTCATGATCAAACTGTAAATTCTTAGGTTATATGAACCAGTAAATACAGAACAAAAAAGAAATCACATTTGTAGTACAACTATTGTGCAGAAAGATCTCAGAAATTAAACTTAAATTAACCCCAAACACATATGCACACTTAGGAATGAACTTTTGTTTCCCTCTAGTATTAATTAAAGAAAATATAGCTCCAATAACAACAGAAATGTTCATGATCTGTTTCCCTGTTTAATGTGTTTTGAACAAACAGCTAATAGAAATGATTACCATGCGGACAGATCAAGTGAATGAATAGCCTTTCTTGCTGTAACAGTGCTGAGCTAGTTACTCAATTCTGTGACATTCAGCAAAGCACAGTGGATGTAACCATGGTTGCAGAGCGTTAAAATCCAACTCTGCCACTGAGTTCCAGGAGAAGGGTACTTGCTCTGATGCCAAACTCGTGTGTCACGCACAGACAATTGAAGTTCGACTTAAGAAACAAAATTCATTAACTTGTATAGAGAAAAACGTGACAACCGAATTCAATGGATGTTAACATCCAGTAGACGGATCAAAATGATTGAGGACACAAAACAGGGAAAGAAGATTTACTGTATCTGACGTGTGGGTCATATACATGTTATTTGGGAGCAGCCATCTCCAGACTAACAGCTGAAGTGATGTCAGAAATTCTGGCAAATATTAGTGCATGGAAAATTGTTGTTTTAGCATGCAGCATTCCTTTGTCTCAGCTGAGGGAACATACAGTATCAGGGTGTCCATCAACGGCACAGCAAAGACAATTCAAGCAGAAACAATGGAGACTTCCTTTTTTTGACAAAAGGATATCCCAGGATAAATTAAAACCTGATATTGTTCTTAGGTGAATGCACCAATTAATTTTCTGCCATTTTCATGCTGTCACTCTGGTTTAACTTCACCTAACTTGCCAAGGACATTAGCAGAGAAAATACAACAAGTAATGACTGATGAGGAGCAAAAGAGATGGAAGCAGTGCTTTGGAAGCCCGTTCAACAACCAGAGAGTATATGGTAAAGACTTTCAGAGTTTTCATTAAACTGAACTCCTCTGAGAAAGCATGTATCAGTGTTGTGTGTGCCTTAGGTACCACTTTGAGGGAGGGAACTCCAGTGTGATTACTGCTCCCCTGCTCAACCAAAGGCTAAAATGATAGATGTTTTTCAGCCAGTTTCCTTCTTGGATTGGTCATAATTATTGTGCTTACCCTTTGTCTGAGGTCATGAAAAGGCTAAAGCTGTTCTAGTAAATCAGCAGAAACAGATGAATTAAGACCAATGAAACCAGAACTTTTTCCTTTCCTACTCACAGGCACATCTCTCTACATTAGCCAAGTGGCAGATGATGTCTGTAAGAGACAAAAGAGCAGAAGAGCTTATCTGCCCATGTATATTTCCCACACATGTATTTTTCAGTATCTCTATTTCAGAAACAAGATCCAAACCTAACCACAAGCCAGCTAGACTTCCAGAATAAAACCCAGCTGGCTGAGGGTGGAAAATGTCTCCCCTTTGAGAAATTAATGTCCCAATACAGTGGGGAGATAAACACACGGGATTATGGATGTTCATGTAGTCTAAATCTCTGGTGCTGTCTCATCTTTCTCTTGGCACCTGAAGAGTTGGCGTGACGACTCCACGGAGGCTGCAGAATCCTGCTGTGTTGTTTTTAGCTACACTGCAAGCTGTGGTGGAGCAAGCAGAAAAATTGTGCTGGTTTGAAGACTGCATAAACTAATTTTGGAACCAACTTGGAAGGGAAGGATGAAGTTAGCAGCAACAAGGTTGTGTTGTTACACTACTCTAGCATCAAATCATTATAAATATATTTTACTATTATTTTTACATAAAGTAAGACTTTATTTGGTACTGACCGGGGACACAGTAGAAAAGGAGATTGAAACAATAATTTTCAGTGAAACCTGGTAATTCTGAATTGTGAGAGGCTGCTTTCACTTGTAAGGCAGAAATAAATACAAATCACAAAGAGTATGCATCATGTCAGTAGTAAACAAACATGTACTGGCATTTCCTTTGGTGCTCCTCATCCTCCTCTTGCTGTAAGCTTTGTTTCTGAGAACTCAAACAGGGAGAAGTCTGTGACCCTCTAGATATACCGAGATCTCTCCCTTCCTTTAACCTCTTCCACTGAGTGCCTCTTACAGGGCAGATGGATGCTCACAGGGCCCTTGCACTTTGAATGAAAAGACTTTACAGGTGTTTAAATAGCTCAGAGGATACAAGAACTTCCCCTCCAAAATCTTTAATACCTCCAAAGTACCTACAACCCATGCACTGACTGCTCAAAGATAATTCCATATTTATCTATGTATCTTGCATGCCAATTTATTTTTTCCAAAATAGTAGTTTATGAAAACATCCAGAATGGATTTTAGAATAGATTAAGCAAACACAAAACACCTTTTTTGTTGTTGTTGTTGTCTGCTTCAATATTTATGTTCATATTTATTTAAAATATTTTATTTCGGTTTAAGGAAAAGAGATGTCGGGACTTGACTGGCAGCAAGTTTGATTCTACAGAAGACGTATCTGAAAAACAGCATTTCCACATACCTAATCTCAAATATGTAAAATGTATTACTCATCTCATAATGACTTGTGACAGTACATGTCACATATGAGCCATAAGTCAGATGTCCTAAGTTCCTAGACTGCCCAAAAAATTGTGAAGTGTGATTACTCATGTATTTCTTCAGAACTAAGAGCATAATTTTTGAGCTTGCATTGAAGCCTATGCTGCCTAAACAGCATAGTTCTGCGTCCTCATCTCATGTGCTCTGGACAGAGATTGCTTCCACAGACCATGGTTATTATGACATAAATTTGGCTCTCTGCAAACTGAATGTTTTCAGGCTACTCTGCTGACAGTGTAAGAAGAAAGGTTTTGAAGGTAATAAAATACTGAATCTCCATTCATGTTATCTCTTGGTTCTGACTGCTTTATGATCATGTAATATATTGTACAACATAATTAACTGCCTTTACACCTCTTTCACTATTTTACACCCTGTTATTTCATTAATTCATTCAAAACATTTCTATAATTTCATCATTATAAAATCAAATGACTGGTTCTCACACATCTAGAAAACAGGCTTGCAGATAATTTTTTAATTAACAATAATTAATTGACATTTACATGGTGCTCTGCTGAAAGCATACATGAGGTGGTTGTTTTATTTATATCATCATATTACCAATGGACTAATATTGAGATTCTGGAGAGTACCGAGAAATATGACTCCAGTTTAATTTTTTTTCAAAGATTAGGGATATAAAACAAGAGCTAATTGGTCAAAGAGCTCTTTTTAACTTGCCCAAACTAGCTTGTGACGTACATACAAATCAGGATTGAAGACTAGAGACAGGACATGTGGCTGCTTTTGAGGAGAGGTTAGTGCATGAGCATCTGAATTTAGCTGTGTTTGTTGCAGGGCACCAACAGAGAAACCTGGTGTTTTCAGTATCCTTGGATGCTGCAATTTTGCTTGTTAATCCATGTCTCATGAGAAACAGGGGCTTTCAGAATATAAGCTAAAGCTATTGGCAGGCCAGGGGGATCTTCTGAGTTACACCTCTTGGGATATACAGGCTGGAACTTGGTTTTCGTCTTAGTAAATTCGTTTTTTTGTCAGCCGGCATAGGTGCCAGGCGTTTTATTTTAAGAGGTAATTGGTACAGTGAAGGCCCTTTTATTAGCTACTGTACCAATTATTTACATTACTCAAAGAGGATGTAGAAAATTGAGACTGATTATCCTCTCTGCCTGAGGACAGTCAAACCCACAAATCCTTGGGAAGGGTACAGCTTCCATTCTGGCAGCTGTTTGGCGTGTGGATAAAACCAGCTTCTCCTGCCAGAGTTACGCTTTGGCACACTAATAATTCAGAGTCCTCTGGAAGAGAAAGGTGAGCAATTGAGGGAACAACATCAAGAAACCTAAACCTGTATACCTAGTTTTTAGGAATTCACCAGGGAGGGAAGACAGCTGGTTTTGAAAAAAAGGAAAATTTTACCTTCCTACCATGCACTACGGCACTGAACACCAGCTTTTAGGGAAGAGCTGAAGTGCTACCTGTGCCTGTTTTCTGTGTTGTATGTGACGCTCTTTCTGATAAACTGTGGTAAATATTTTCAGAGTGGGCTCATCACATCAAGCAGATTCCCAAGGAGAAGAGGAGTACATTGCTACTTCATCTGTGAATTCTGAAACATGGAGTGTGAGACTTGTTCTAAGTTACCCAGCACAGCTACAGCTGAAGTGTGGCAGAGTCCCAGGGGGGTCAGAGGTGCCTGGGCACCCCGCGTGCGTGTCTGGAGCAGCTTGGTTTCATTGCTGCAGTGGGTCTGCTGTGACTGTGACTGTGATGTAGAGTTAGGTCTTGATCATGATCTTAGGTTCATCTTAAGCTGCTCTGCATATGTTTAACAAGTCTGGCTTGTTGGAGCTCCTGTGAGGTGGATCTGTAGCAGCTTTGACGTGGCTAGCAGAGATCTACCGCATTCAGGCTGCAGGGCCCCTTTTGGACTGGGAGCCCGTGATTTGTGGTTGCAGTGATTTGAAACACTCCTGGGCATGACTGTAGGTAGCTCTAGGTAGCCTGGTGACTTTTAATGGTAAATATCTATCACATGTAGGTGTCTCTAGAGCAGGCAGTAGCTGAACAGGGTTTTTTTGAGCAAGGTTGCAAATTTTGCTTCGAGCAACTGAATTTATTTCTTGGATCTGTCTTTTAGTTCTTCTCAGCTAAGTTTGGTATTTTATTTTTTAAGATACTCTAAAGGGAGCTTAGGTTTTCTTTCAGGTAACAGATTAATCTCTTGCTATTATTCTGGTAAAGCTATAGAAATGACAGTAGAACTGTGGGTGGCTAAATTGTGAGTCAAGAAATATATTTGAAATGATATTTGATGTCATCATTGGACATTTTATCCAGAAGATTCCTTGTCTTTAAAAATGTTTTCCACATTGCCTCACTTAATACACTGAAAGTTTTGATAGTACTGAATTGGCAAATGAAATTAAAAAAGGAGTTGAAAATTAAATCCTTTCTATACAGGAAGTGATCACTTCAGGCTATAAAGATAAAAAGTTTAATGTTCTAATCACAGAAAAATGACATTAAAGTTCATGTACAATGCTATATAAGCAAAGTTTTTGATTGTTCTACACAAAATAATCTCTATCCTAGTTAAACTGATTATGGGCTGTATTTCTCAAATAACCGCCTAACTTTCTGAGTTTCTTACAGTCTTTTAGGCACTTTCCATGGTCTTGAGACGGGTGGGATTCTTGATTCTTAATAAAAACCTGAAGGTTTTTATATTTTCTTGTCTGCTGTTGTGCCAGCTGTTCTGAAGTCTCATAATTAGACACTACCATGTTGGTTAATTTTATATATACGTTTCACAGATATTGTAATGTACATTGCAAACTGTACACTTTTGCACAAATTGTTTTAAACAATTTATTATTAGTGTGACATTGCCCAGTTACTTCACAGCCACATGCTGGTGGGTCTCTTTTAATGTTTACTCTGTCTGTAAGCAAAGCGGAAAGGAAGTATTGTCTCCTTGATTATCCTGAAGTGAGGTGCAGAGAGATTAAATGACCTTCCAAGATTGAGAGGGAGTTGTCATGTCAGCCTAATGCCTTTGCTGAACAAAATCCTCCCTCTTTGGTGTTTTCCTGAGTCATGAAAGTAGGAGCAAGAATGACCCACATATATCCAATCTCTTGCCTTTACCAAATGAAAACTTTGCCAATGTATTTTAAACAAAAGGAACTATCTCTAAAATGTGGAATTGCATTCAGGGCACTAAATCATGCCATTGTGTCCAGGAACAGGCTCCAACATCTGCTCCTTGCTTCTTCAGTTGCGTTCAAGACTGACATTTTTAGTGAGATGTTGCTCACAGTGTCTCGGAAAAATCAGCAGCTGAACCTACATTGCTTTTGTAGGAAAATAAGTTGGAACAGGATGGCCCAATAAAGTATTCATTAGTAAAAAGGAGTGGGTTGTGATGTTTTATGCCTATGACAGTTACCTGCATGAATATTTCATTAACACATTTTTACAGCTATCACAGAGATTATAGGTAGCTGTTGATTAGACCTCCTGCAACACAGTGATTATGTTTCTAAAGCAGCAAGGATATCTTATGCCTGTGGTGGGCAATCACTATTTCTGATTTTTATCAGCTTTCAAGAGTAATCAAGTGACAGTTACCGAGTTCTGTAGCTGCCTTGCTGACTCAGAGTTGCCTTCTATGTATTTTAATTATGTTATGATCCCACTCGCTTCCTGGGGTGCCAAAAAACCTTTTACTGAGTTTTCAATGCCTGTTTTATTAGGTATGTCAGTTCAGTTTAAGTAGTCAGACAAAAATGCCTTTCACTTACATGCTCACCAACAGGTAGTAAAAGCCTTAATGAGCATAGATTTTAAGCCATAGTCAGTAATGAGTGTAGAGTGCAAGAGAGGGCATAAAACTTTGCAGTAGTTAAGATTATTTTTACTCTGGGTATGTTTTAATTTCAGAAGTTCAAAAATGCTTTTAAATTGACTTTTTTTGGGGTGTGGATTTAACTTTAATGTAGTGCTACATTTTTACATGGGTATAGAGGGGGTGGGCTGAAATGACATCTGAAGATGAAAATAAAAAGTAAATACCAATTATTTCAGTTTTATACCAGTCATAAAAATATAGCATAGCAGATGCTTCCATGACATCTTTTAAAAGTCGTGTGTTTATTGTGTGCATATGTTCAACATTGAACATAATTCATTTTCCTCTGTTCATCTCAAATTAAGGGAAAAGTCAAGCATCAGCAACTCTACAGACAATGACAACAACAACAAGACCTACAAAATGCGAGGAAATGCAGAATGAGATGAAACAAGAAAAACAAAAGTGCTAAGTATGAAAGACATGTGGCAGATGATTGAAAAAAATAGAGATAAGAATAAAAAGCCACACAAAATAAGTGGAGGAAAATGTAAGACAGTGACTCAGGAAATAAATTTTAAAGTAAAAGAAATTCTTAAATGTGGCTCACTCAGCTTTGTTGTGATAGGAACAGAGCTGCTAAAGGGTAACAGTGCCTAAGACAGGTAACTGATATTTACTTTTCTTCCTCCCTGTGCTGTCAGGAAGGAGTTGTTCATATCTTGTTTTCACATGTTATTAGGATGGTTTGATCCTGTAATGATGGGATTTGCATAAGAGAGAAAAAACAGTCTGAAAAAGTTTTGGATGTGTGGGCAGAGGAGAAAAATGTTTGAGCACTGCTACACCATTTGAAACGTCCATCACCTCTGGATTCAGGAGACTCATTCCCCTCCTGTAAACATGACCCTGCAAGTGTTGCTGCATCCCTGACATCTACCACCAGAAGTGACGTGTAAGAGCACCACAGAAATGGGTCTTACACCAGCTTTTTACTGTGTCTAAGCTGCATGGATCAGTGCCATGCGGAGGAGGTATAAGAGCTCTTGTTAAAAATCTGGCTATAAAGCTAGAAAGGCTGCAGGGGCTTCGGTGGTGGGACACAAGCTGTGTACAGCACTGCACTGCTGAGGTACTTATTCTGCAAAGGATGTCGGGGGCCAGACTAACATCTCCGTACCAGTGCTCTGTGCTGTGTAACCTCTCTGCTCTTCTAGCTAGTGGGAGGAAACTGGTGCTGCATTGTGTTTCATGGCCAGAGTTACCTGCATGGCCAGAGTTACTCCTGTGATCTGGCACTTCTCAGTGGCTATAGATCTCCTCAAAGGACAATAGGAGCTTGCACAAATACCTGGACACTAGTCCAGTGCCCAGTTGCTTCAGGCTCTCGGAAGCCTAAGTTCAGGTCTTTTTAGCATAACTTAGCTTTTTGTTTTAATATAGAACTTCTTTCACTACTCTTGCTTTTAGGTCCTTGTAAGACTGTCTCAGCTAGCCATAAAAAGAGAATGGAACATATGGAACCAAGGTTTTTTTAGAGATTTTGATGGACAGTTCACAACAGCCCATTTTACTATTTACTTCTCGATAGGAGGAATGCAAAGATGTGTGGGTGGATGGCAGTCAAGACTGTAGGCTTATCAGCTTGGCAGACTGCAGTATGGTGCAGTGCTACTTCAGATCGCCTTAGATGGGCTCGTTTACATAACCAGGTTTTAGCCACGGCAGCGTGGGAGAGACTGTCATCTACTTTTCTTCACAAGGAAGTACAGTGGAACTGAACTGGTGCAGGTGGAGCATTGTAGCTGGGCTGTGCTCACCTCCAAACTGGTCTGGGAATTTTTACACTGCACTGCCAAGTAAACACGCATTATAGAAAGCAGAATATCAGTAATAAGACTCACTCAGTGAAACAGTAGCAGGAACACTCAGGTAAAAAAAGATGGATTTCACTTAAGCCAATATTTTACCTGTGTGGTCTGTTTGATTCCCAGTTAATAAGCCTCAACAAAAACAAGTGGCACAACTGGTGTACTGTTGGGTAGCCCAGCAAGGACTGATGATTGAATGCATCTTGAACACAGGGTCACTCACACTCTATTTTTGCATATTACGTTGTCCCTTCTGAAATAGGGTTGATAGAGCTTGGAGGATGCAGAGAATGATGGTGACAGACTTGGGATTTACTCTGTGAAGAACTAAAATGGCTTAGTCTGCTCTGGGCTGTCAGTCTTGTGACCTTATGTAGCAATAAATGAATGTAAGGTCAACAGAAGGGAAAGAGGGGCTAATTCGTGATATTCAGCAGAGGCCTTGAACAAATACTGTGATACTGAAGTTGCCCTACTGCATTCACCCATATTGAGAATTGTGTATTCAAAAGATAAATATATGCAAGACTTCTGGGTCTGCCTGTATTACAAGCCATTTATTTCATTCCCTTGCTAAATGTTTTAAAGTAAGATTAAAGACTCTTTTTAAGATGGCTTTCTACTGAGCTGATGTATAATTCCTTTCAGGGTGTAAAGTGCCTTGATATGCTTCCATGACAAGGGACTTTATAAATTAGATGGAATTATACACAAACAAAATACAATTTGTAATAGAGAGGTAGTTTTGTTTCTTTACTTTGTTTATACTTCACACTTCATATAAATGGAAATGTTTTATGCAAGCCAACTTCAATATCAGAATTAGGTATTTTGACACATTCTTTTAAGAACATAAAGCTGTGCTTTTTATCATGTTGGTTTAAAACAATTGTCTCAAATGTACTGTTGGAAGATTTTGACAATTCAATCTGATAAGAAAAAGTAGTTAATTTTGAGACCTGCATATGATCATCACATTTGATTTTGTGGAATGTATTCTTGCTTATCTCCTACCACACCCATTCTTCTATGATGGGATAGCAACAGCAGTATGGCCAGTATGTCAGTAACACTGAGTTCTATACTTACAATTTATATGCCCATTTTTGTATATGCACAAGGTAACAGCATCTGATCTGATGAGACTTTCTCACTCGTTCCAGTTTTTTGGAAGGCACTAGGTTAGTTTTTCAAGCTTGATATCTCTACAGACCTTGGAAAAATAGATCTTCATTTTCTGGTGGAAAACCCTCCACAAAAGACAGACTTTACAATTAGCTCTGTCAATAATATTTTGTAAAACTAAATCAGACCCCAAAAGCTTTCCCTTTCCCCATGTAACTAATAAAGATTCCTAACTGCTTTTCATTAGCATTAAGCTTTCTCCTGGGGTCAGTGTTCATCAGCCTCATTACTTCTGCAATGTCCCAATTTGCTGTCACACTCTGCTCTGGAAATGTGTTTTAGTGGTACCCAAAAGTAGTAGTGGGAAAGTGAATGAATGTATTTTAGGGCTGATAACACTGTTAAAATGTCTTTTCCTGTTTTTTTACTGGTAATACAAAAGAGAAGGAAAAAAAGGAGCCTTTTTAGTTTACAGACCAAAGCCTGAGAATCTTAAAATTACCATTTTATGGCAGCACTTTGAATTCCTATTTCTCTACTTTTTCACCAAAGTAAAAAGGTCATATCATGTACTTAAGCAATGGCTCCTAAGGCTACAAAATTAAATACAGAACTAGTTGCAGTTTAGCCTGTTTTTAAGGCAATAAACAGTCAGAAGGTCTATCAAAGTTAATGCAAAGAACTGCCAGGGTCTCAGTATTTTTGAAAACCAGGACATTTGTGTTTAGGTATCTTACTTTTTATATCCAAATGGGGAATTTTTGAATTTAATTCTTGGTGAAAGGGAGAAGAGGTGTTAAAACAGGAATCATAGATACTGGCATTTCTGAAGGGAAATTGTTCTTTTAAATATTTTCCTTTATATGAATGACCCTATGTAAGCCATACAACACTTTTATTTCTCCATTGTAAAAGTAAACCAAAACCATTTCTCAGCAAACAAATGCATTTCACCATTCCTAACCAATAAGCGTGACGTGCCACATGCATCACCATCTGGTCATTTCTTCAGTCAAAACATCCCAATTTACTGTCATAGAGGTTCTTTGCTTTGCAGTCTCTTTTGTGACCCTTCAGGTCTTCACTAAGCTCTGTAGAGACATGTCACAGCACAATGAATGGTCAGACTTTTCGGCCTACAACTGCTCTCCCTCAGTGTATATGCATGAAAATCACATGTGTTTAGGTTTTTCTTTTGCATCTGAGTGTGAAAAAGATAAAAGCATGCTGAAATTTCAGAAAAGGTTGAACAGTGGTGTTAACAGCAACTACTGGACTTTTGAATCTTATACTTGAGATTGTAAGTTGCTGGGATGATTCTCTATGATGAATCTACCATTTGTATTTGGTGAGACATGGTAATAATTGGAAACAGCACTTGGTTATTCTTGGCCTTTCTTTATCCCATTTGTTTTGTCCAAAACTAAGAATTAGTACTGATAGAAAGTGAAAACTTTGCAGTTGGTCCATTTAGCTTTGGGTGGCACAACTTGAGTGTAGGAAAAGAAAAAGAGCTATATGCTCTTCAGGAATATTGAAGAATTTTCCACTTTTTCACAAGACTGAGTCAATGATTGATTCTGCTAAGCCGCAAGTGGGAAATGTTTTCCTAGCTTACTTAAAATGGAGCTTTATTTTACATTCAGGTCTTGAGGCTTTGGATAGTCATTTTAAAGCAATATTTTTCCTTCAGATCCTACCAAGCAGATCTCACCTTTGATAGTCTGTTCCGCATATCTTTCATGCTCAGAGATCTGTGCACGTAAGGTGAGCAGGGTAATGGAGTTAAGATCAGCCATGTAGATATGAAAGAAAAATGTTGTCTTTAACAAATGCTCCAGCCTGTTTCCTTTTCGTTGAGGAAACAGCATACATCTAGAAAGCCTGTTTTTTTTCCAAGATGATGTACTTTCCTAAAGCCTTAGCTTGTATACGTTGAGTTCTTGTTTATGTAATTTAAAATGCAATAATGACAGACACAGAAGCAAAGAGAAATAGCATACACTGATTATACATAGTCAATAATGAACTGTAAGCACTTTGTGAACAAATGTGAGGTAAATGTCACACAACCCTTAGTAACCGAATGAAACAATAGGGTAAGAAAAACAACTAAATAGAAGTAAATAGAAGCAATAGAGGACATGAGGTTATAATTTAACTAATTGATTAGGGGATTCAAGATGTTCCATTTTAACATATAGAGATCCAGTTTTAACTGAGTGTCTCTTTCACAGGAAGGCTGTGAACTTAAAATGATCCCAGTGTTTTGCATTAGTAGACTCTAAACAAAAGTTTAGAGTCTTTAGTTTTTGTTTTAAACAAAACAGCTTTTAAAGAAGACAAATAATTTTAACGAGAATTTGCAAAATTATATACAGAAGATCAACTGTGATAAAGTAAGACAGCCATCCTAAATTACTTAGAATATTGCTAAAGCCAAATTCAGTCATACAGTATCACACAAGAAAGGGCATGCAAATCCTGACAGACCAGAAAGACCCCTGGAAAATTTCACACGTTGCAAATCTCTGTGGTTATTGAAGAGTGAGAAAACTGAACAGACGTACAGGAAGACTGCTGTCCATAAAGCGAGCTCTGTTCTCCAACTGTTAAGTATCACAGAATTCTGTCTTAGAAGAGTTGCAGGAGTACTGCAGGCTGATATGCAACACAGTGTCTGCAACAATTTGTTTGAAAGATTAAAAGAGGATATTTAGTCTGTCTCTACCCATATATAGAAGCAAGTGTATTTGACCAGAAATTTGACTAATTTGTGCTTAAATCTTGAGCAGGAAGACTCTGTTGCCTCCTTATGTAGTCTATCACAATGCTTAGCTAGCCTGAAGTTGGAATTTTTCTCAAACATGGAAATAAATGCTTTATGAATAACTAAACCCATACATAATTACATATACATAAAAAGTTATGTCTCATTTCTTTCCCTGGGCTGTCTGGCTGATATGATACATCTGAGAATGATGTTTGCCTTTTTTTTTGGCTTGCAACAGAGTCACATAGCTGATCCTTATTCATTCTGGGCTCTACATCTATGGGTTTTTTTTTTTGTAGGTCTGCAGTTTTTTTACATTGGTTTGACTGCCCCTCTATCAGTCACATTTGCGTGTTACCAGTTTCACCAAATTCCGCCAGATACCAGACCATTCCTTCATTCATGAAGCCTCATTTCAAGTTCGGACTCTGTCATCCAGAATACAGCTACTTCAGGCTTGACATCATTCGCAAGTTTTATAAGCACACTTTGAGTAGTTTAAATTGATGATGCCATTCAGAAATAACTAAATTTATAACATTGCAGTAGTTGAATTTTGCATATGGTTACAACCTAGGATGAAAGGAAGTTAGAAATTTTTGAAGAATTTTATGGGAGTTAAGATTAATATGTTTTCTTATGTCCATTCATTCCAAGAATACCATTTACTTGAAATTATGGGAACTTTTTCTTGACCTGCTCTGAGGAAAAAAGAAACATGTTATATATGATTATAGTATTATTTTAATTTTCTTTCATACATTTAAAATTATTCATGAACAGATTTTAAGTGGCTTTTGAAATGGTAGCCGAGGAGTAGGTCATCAACAATACATTGCTAGTCATTTACAGCAAGTATTTGTACCCAAGATTCAAAGCATCCTAAGTAATTTTGTATTCAACTTGACACAAGGAACATGATCCACATCTCGTATAAGTGTCATAAATGTTATTAGCTATTCTGTGTGATCCCTCTTGTACACACAAAACTGATTAAGTCTCCAGTGAAACAGTTTCAGTATTGTCCCCATTTTAATTGACTTGATGTAAGTTGTTTAATGGAGTAGTTTTGGGGCAACAAGTGTTGAATCATTCTTAAGACTCATATCAAGAATGTACTGAAGTGGAAAGACAATGAAATTTTGAAGTTGAAATCAAAGGAGGTTTCATTTTTTGAGGGCAAATAATACAAGTCGTGGAGGAAAAATACTCAAGAAGCCATCTTTTTAGATTCATCATATTAACATTGGTAAATGCATATTGTCACCAGCTGATATTAAAGAAAGCCTCTAGGAGTGAATCGTGGAAGATGTGAAAGGTAGCAGAGCAAGGCTGTGTTAGTTCTAGAGGGAACTATGGAACATGTTCTATTTTATCTATTAAAAAATTGTGGGGTTTTTATAACTTGAAAGTTCCATCAAACTTTAAAAATTCATACCTTATTTCAAATTTGTCCCTGCTTTGGGTGAAAAATTGGACCAGATAACCTCCAGATGGCCCTTGTAACCTTAATTAACCTATGATTATAGGCTATGGGACATAGGCTCTAGGTTGTTCCATTGTTCCCTTCACCTATTGGGCTGTTGCACCTCTAGGGTGGAGTTCCTGTAAACCCATGGGAACTATTCTTGTAATTAATCCAAGAGGAGGAAGAATTATTGATCAGATTGTTTCTCTTGACAGTCAATGACGGTTCGTCAGCTATCTTGGAAAAAAAAAAAAAAAAAAAAAAAGAAGTTATTTTTCACTTAGTATACCAGGAGAACTTATAGAGGGGAAGGAATGGAGGAATTTTGGTAGGAAAATGTAATATTAGGTCAACACATTTTAAGTAAAAAATGGTTGTGTTATTGTAACTTAGAGGGGAAAAAAACTTTCCTGAGCCATTATCTCATACAAATAATTTTTGAGGAGACCTGTCATTTATGAAAGGAACTCTGTAATTCTGATTCTCACATGCTATTCTTTCATAAAATCTCAGTGCTTTTTTGACAAAATTTGATTGGAAGACTTATCTGTAGCTGGTGATGCCTTTCATGGATACACTAGCAGTATCAAAAAGGGGGTTTAGGCAATAGAAGTTGGCAAAAGTAGCTAATGCATTGTAAGGAGAGATTTATTTTCACTGTATCTAGTTATGGTATCTAGACCTTCAAAGCAAAAGAGTTGAATAGAAAGATGATTCATTTTGGCAAAGCTTACTTGTTTTTGATCTGTCCAGAAATCTATAGTTTGGTGGAAGTTAAAGATGAAGCAGAAAGTTTTGTTTTAAAGTCCTTCAAGTAAAAAGTCCTTGTGAGTTTATTAAAGCTGAGCTTAAGATGGACAAATACTTGAAAACTGCCACTCCAACTTAAATTCTGTAATACTAATGCTGTTTTTCAAGTTGCAGGAAGTTACTCAGTATATGAATGGCTACTATCTGCAACAGGAATAAAAAAAGGAAAGAAAATATGCTTCTGAGTATCAGAGCAGCCTTTTTCCTCATGTGCGTTTTTCTTAGACTTACTTCTAACTAAAAACCTTTATTTTTGTTGCACTCAAATCTTGACTACCAATCTATACCATTTGGTAGTTCCAAGGTAGCTGAACAAAAAGGAAGGCTATACAGTTATATATATATATTTACAAATGTCATTATTATGGAATTTAATTATTACAGGAATGCTCAGGGATACTTATTGGTTTATTAAACTAAACATTAAAAAATGTATGTATAATATGTTCCCACCTGTCACGGTTTAACCCCAGCTGGCAACTGAGCACCATGCAGCCGCTCACTTACTTCCCCACACCCAGTGGGATGGGGGAGAGAATTGGAAAAAAATGAAAACTCATGGGTTGAGATAAAGACAGTTTAATAGAGCAGAAAAGGAAGGAAAAATAACAAAACCACCAACAACAATAACAGAATATACAAAGTGATGCACAACGCAATTGCTCACCACCCACTGACCGATGCCCCCCGGCCAACTACCCCCAGTTTATATACTGGGCATGACATCACATGGTCTGGGATATCCCTCGGGTCAGTTGGGGTCAGCTGTCTGGCTATGTCCCCTCCCCAACTTCTTGTGCCCCTCCAGCCCCTGCTGGCAGGGCAGTATGAGAAGCTGAAAAGTTCTTGACTTGGTATAAATGCTACTTACATATACTTGGTATAAACATCAGTGTGTTATCAAAATTATTCTCATCCTAAATCCAAAACACAGCACTATACCAGCTAGTAGGAAGAAAATTAACTGTATTCTGTCTGAAACCAGGACACTACCTCAACAAAAATATGATTTTATGTGGCTTATATGTCTTTTTAGAGTACTGGGGAAAAAAAAAAATACATAAAAATGAGCAATGATATCCAGAGAAAGCAACTGTAAATTTCACTGATTTTGAGAAACGGGGTCGTGGAAAATAAGAAAATTGCATGAAAAAGGCTTTTATTTTATTTTTATGAATTTACTACAAGCTCTCTTTTTTCTGCTTTCATCCTCTGGCATGTTGGTGATAAAAGTCTGCCTGTAACCTAATGCTCAGGTGTGACATTCTTTGTTACAGTACCCAGCATAACATCCCTAGCAGCACAACTTGGACTGTATGACTGTACTATGATATACCATCTGAAGGCTAAACAATGCCTACAGACATTTTAATTGCTCAAATTTACAGTTCAGCTCTCCTGAAACTTCTTCTAGTTTGGGAGAAACTTCAGAAGAATAGCAGCATCCTCACATTACGCATATTGAAGCACCAGTTCTTAGTTGGTGAATTTGTTCTTGATCATGGCATGTGAAGATTTTGTGTTCTGAAATAAGGATTTACTTAACTTCTAAATGTTTATAGGGTCTAAAACACCCATAGATACACCTGTGAATGAATGTTCTAAAAATTCTGTGCACTGAAAATCTCCCCCAACCCCCCCAAAAAACCCCAAACCAGCAAGGAATATGGGTCTAAAGCTTATCTGAATAGCCAAGACTGTGAAAGGATTTATCTGTTTCTTATTTGTCTTCAATATACAACACTTGGGTCAATGAGTCACCTGAGGGTCAGTTTTTAGTGTTCTGTATTGTAGGTAGTGCTTATGTTTAAGAAAAATAACAACTGCTGATTGCTGCTGTTCCACCAAGGATCATCCTCAAAAACTTTTAATTTTGAATGGATATCTAAATAATCTTAATTCTGCATTTGCACTAATCTCTAAAGAGCTCTGCAAATTCAGAGACAACATTGTTTAGTTATCTAAAGCAACTGTTAAGCTCTTAAAGGTGACTATTATAGATTGCACACCAAAATGCTTTCAGTTCCTATTTGTGTCCTTGTTCTCAGCGAAGATGTTTTCAGAAAACTAATCAATATTAGGCCCCCTAGTCCCCACCTTCTAATTATCTAATTAGGCACAGAAATATAACACAAACCACCAGGCTTTTTTTTTTTTTCTTTTCACATTTACTTATTTCAGCTCTTCTCCCTAAGTAAGGTTATCTTGCTCCCTAAATTTTAATTTATTAAGTGTTTCACCTGAAAGCAGTCACCCTTGCAGTCAATTCCCAGAATGAAACATCTGCCTTTTCAATTCACACAGCCTATAAATGAAGAAATACACCAGGGAAACAGAATTATGCTCTCTTTCAGAAGGTAGTGGTGTTTTACTCAGGCAGTGTTCTGGCATCAGTCAACCTGTTCTGTGTTATGAATAAGCTTATTTTTGTACTGGGCTGTGGACAACATAATTAGCATACGTTTCCCCAGCTCAGTTCTTAAGTTTCTTATGCTTCAGATCTTCTTCATTAATCCTTTTCCCTGTACTAATTGACCTTTACATGGGCTACTTGAGACTTATAAGTCCTTTGACTGATAGCACTACTGGCCTTCAAATTTTCCTGAAGCATGTATTTACTTGACAGTTGTGGTTTCAGTGCTGTCTGAAAAAGCACATCTTACAATTCTGCAAAGATGAACTCTTAATAAATTCTTCCTACTGAGACCTTAAGGTTCTGTCTTGCATTTGAATGACTTCTTAATGTTTTAAGGTAAAATTTATACACAGGGAAAATTCTACCGTAACAAAATAATCCAAGGAATTCATTTTTATAATACAATATGCATGAAAAATTGACATTCACATGTTAGATGCAGTACCGCAATTATATCTGATTTACTAATCAATTTGCATTTAAGCTTTTTTTTTTCTTTGTGCATGGATTGAGAAACAACAGGCAAACAACTTAGTACAAACACGGAAGTACATATCTGAAGAACAGACAATATGCAAAATACGGAGAGATTTCCAGTATTTCTCGGTCAAACCTGTTTCCAGCATTCCCATTCAAGTGCACGGGAGATTCCTTACTTAAAGCAGGACATTTACAACTCTTCATTCTCCAGTATGGAAGGCAAACTTGAACCTCTCAAGCAGAAGATACCAGTCTATATATCGAGGCCAACTGATATCCACAGCAGTGACCATGCTGAGGCCCAAGTTCAGCTTTACAAAAAGTGACTTCAACATCCCTGGTTGCCAGCACATGCATGCTGAGGTGCTGCCACTACTGTTGTGCATATACAATAAACTAGAAGGCATATATTAACACATGGCATGATGTTAGGATGAAACTTAGAGTCTCAGTTTTTCTGGGGAGACAAACTCCTACAATGGAAGACAATGTCTTATAGCAACAGTGCAGATTTTGACTGTTACTTGCTGTCATCTTTATGAAATGATAAGTGCTCTGAGGACTCATTTATTTCACCCTATTTATCATTATTGTCCTTCATGTACTCAGTTACTCAGAAAAATTTTTGAAAGAAAATAGATGTCAACGAATGCGAGTCTTTTTTCTACTAATATAATTTGTGAAATTTTACCTGGAGGATTAAAGTAAATAGTATAGTTTTTTGTTATCAATATTATCCTCAGCTATATATGTTATAGGCTAGATATTATTGGTTACAGTTTTATAAAAGAAATGATAGAAATATTTAGATTAGTGCTTACCCGAGCAAGACATTCAGATTAAAAAATCACACATGTATTGCTGATCTTACCCAAACATATTTTTGTAACATTTGGTATTTGTTACCTACAGTGAAAAGCAGTATGAAATAGAACAATAATTATTTAATTGCTTTTGCAGGTAACTGATTTTGTGGGGTAGATTAATTTTTCTCCCTTTGGATGATCTCAGATCAGTTTTCTGGAGAAAAGTGAACAAATTAAACTCAGTAACCTGACTTTTCTGTCACTCTAACCAAAGTAAATCTGGAATTAGTGGAACTAATATTTCAACTGAATGGAAAGATCAAAACCAGTAGTTTGTTTGAGATTTTTTCTTCTTTTTTGCAACAGTTCCTGAATATCTTGCTAATGCAGAAGCTCATACTAGACAGCTTTGTCTCTGGGGTGATTAGAGGATGAACTCCATCAGTCTTCTGCTACTCCTGTGCATTTGACCAAAACATCACGTGTATGTGTGCCCGCGTATTTCTCTTCTTTCATGCTTACTTACTTACACCCCCACACAACAACACACCCTCAGAAGCATGCAAAAGCCACCTAAGCCCTCTTGAAGAAGAAAAAAATAGACAATTAAAAATGCCTTCTATGCATTAACTTGGTAGGACGTTTTCCTGAAGTGCCATTTGTGAGCAGTACACGCTGTTCCTGCAGAGATGTGCAGAGAAGGGGAGAAGGTGGTACACGTACTTTATGTGGAGGGCGCTGCCATCAGCTTTTTGGTCTCCTTGGAGTTCCTCACAGTTGAAAAGTAAGATTGCCCAGTTCTGCTGCTGCTGCTTCTAGAAAGAGTGATGCAGAAGTTCAGATATGTCTCTTTAACCAGCTACGAGTCACCTAGAAGTGCTTTACATATTTTTATCTTAGAAGCCAGCCAAAGCTGTTTATATGTGGTATTATACATAGGCAGGTATTGACAACAAATAGCCAGGCTGATGAGGAACCTCTGTGTGCCATGTATTTCCTTTACAGTGCTGTTTCATAATGGTAAATGCAACTGAGACAATGCCACCAAGGTAATGCACAACACTTTGACATTGAAACATTGCAAAAACGTGACTTAAGCTTATCATCACGAATGCTGCTGCTGCAAAGAAATTCACAGGATAGCTGTGCTATGCCATGAGAAGATACTGCTGAAGTGGAATTTCTGAGCTTCGGTTTTCAAGTCATGTAGTATGGTGTCAAACCTTACTATTGCCTAATATTGAGAACCACAATTCTTTAACCTACACAGAAGACCGATTCTGCATAATGAATGCAAGCCTGAGCTTCTACAGACCTCGATGGTCTGTTGTGCAGTCATGATTTAGCTAATGCTAAACAGCAACAATTTTTTGTGTTGCAGGTGTTCGACAGCAAGCATTAACTTAATCCTAAATAATAACAACTCTATTTTACAACAGATTTTGAGGATTGCAAATCTGTTATATTGCAATAAAAGTGAGGCTTTTACAAGGGGGAAAAAAACCCCAAATGCACAGCACAAGTAGGATCACCCAGAATAGCTAATGACATTTATGATACTCTTACAGAATTTGAATCAGGCTCCATTCTGAGTTGTATCTGTGCTCTGAACTGGTAACCAATGCATGGTGTTCTACTGCCAGTCCCTGAATCTCTATTTATTAATTAATTAAATCCATACACATATGATTAAAAAAATGGAAAGTCTCATGATAAATGAGTGTCTATATATAAATACATTTCTGCAAATGTGTGAGTGTGAAAAATATGATTCATTGCGTCAGAAGGTTCGGTACTGAAATTAGCATGTTGCCCCCCAGATCTGAAAAGATATTTTATCACTCTGCAGACCAACGAATTGTCAAGACAAGTACAGGAGATAATACTTCCTCTGCCAAAAGGACATCAACATTTTTAAAATGGAGAGTCTAAGAGAAGGAAAATAAAAAGTGCTTCCTGAATAAGGTCTGATTCAATAATATTGTAAGGTATGAGTTGGGGTATATGATCGAGTCTCTAAGAGGCTCCCAAAAAGGAACAAGTATCAAAGGAGTTACAGCTTTTTTTTTCAGGGAAGGCAGACTGACAATATAGAGCATTCAAAGGGTTTTGACTATTTAGCTCAGATAAGCATTTCTAGCTTGCCAGTTGGTTGAGAAGAAGGGAAGAGAGAGTTGTATCTTAGATTAAATGTTATTTTCTTTCTTTTCTGTTATTTGTGTCTTTATGAATTTTTCAACTGTGCTGTCTTCCTAGGATTTTATAAATAAATAAGCATATTTCCTTTTACTTTAGTGTGGCCTCTTTAGCAGTAAAATCATAACAATAAGTTAAGACTCATAGAAGTGGATGTAATTTTAACTAGGGTTCTGGACATTCCAGGCAGAGGTGAATACTGAAGTTCAATGATCCAGGATTTCCAGAGGAAAAGAGAGTATAACTGTGTGTCTGCACAGGTATTTGAGAACCAGTATTGCAGCGTTCTGGGGAGCCTTGATCTAAGGTACTGTGCTCAAACTCCATTTGCCAAGGTAAACAACCATTTCTGAGGTGAAGGCTAGCCTCTGTCCTGACAGTGTGTGGCAGCAATGAAAGAAGCAGACTGGGAAGACTTTCCTGAGCAAATACTTGGCATCTGGTTTGGGCAGGAGTAAGTAATCATGGACTATTCCTACTTTGTAAACTTGGGAAAAAAGGAGTATCCTGCAGGTATATCTTGAACTACAAAGGAGGTATATGATAGCATTATTTAACATATAAAGGGAGTCTAGGCTGTGACAGAGCTGTGGGTTACTGTAAGTCTGAAGGTCCTTTTTAGCATGAGGCATTACCAAGGACTGTTTCATCTCTCACAACTATTTTCAAAGTGAAAAAAAATGTGGCTTAAGATGAATGCTAGGCTCATTTATCCTGAGCTGTAGCATACATCCCAGATTATTTCCATGTCATCATGAGACTCACAGAGAGCTTGCACCTGCTACAGGAAATGCCTTTGATAGTCAGAACCAGGAAAGATGCAATATCTGAATTTTCTTTAAATGATGCAATATATTCCTGTGGGACTGAAAGTACTGAGATCAAGTATTTCTAACCTACTATTCAGTTGTACCCATTGACAGCACTGAAGATTTTACAAAGGCGTGCAATTCCTTACTTTTCCATGCCTGACATATATTCAATATTAGAAAAATTATTAGAGGCATATCAGACGTCTAGAGAGGAAAGCAGAGCTCTGAGGTCAGAACATCTTCCCCTTTGCTTTTGTTTTTAATATTGTTTTCAGGGTTGGCTTTTCCCTTAGTAACAGAGTAAGGCTTCTGTTTCTCTGAATTCTTTCAGAGCTGTCTTTTCCAATTAATGAGTTGTGCTTTTCTCCTCCATTCCCACCTCCTTCTCCAGAAGCTGACTGCCATGTCTACAGTACGAGCAAAGTGGATGGCCTTTGCAGCATACCCGGGACAGGCTGTGGAGGGAGACCAGGGAATCCTCTTGAAATCCGAGGGGGTAACTTCAGTCTTCTTCAGAATCAAAGCACGCCTTCTCTTCTCCTGTATTGGATGAGGGGATAATGTTACTCTAGTTTCAGCCCCTGAGCATTTCCATTTGCTTAATTTCTTTCCTTTCCTGATCCTCAGTATAAGTTATTAAAAGATACCATCTTACTCCCTGAAGTCACTGCAATTTCGTTCCAGGTGAAAAGATTCCTGTGTATTCCCTTTGAGATTCAACACATTGTTTAAGATGGTGCAAACATCTAAGATGTCATATCACTATGAAATTCAAACTCTTACACTTGTAACTACAATAGCTTCGGCACAGTGTCTCTTATCTTGATCGCACAGCTTAACACTAGAAACAATTTTTTTCTTCCTGTTCAACCTACATAAGATGTCTTTGAGCGCCACAGGAACAAAATTTGAAGTACATATGCGTACTATCCTGGATGAAAATGGTTATAAAGGTAAGATGCACTGCAGCAAACACACTAACTTTCCACTTAGCTCCTGTTCTCTTCATTTAATTGTCAATGATAATAATAGTTACAGAGGTTGTATTAGTACAAAACTTAGCATTCTGGTCAAAGAGAACAGGACCACACAGTTTTAGGTGCTGGGCAGACAGCAGATAGCCAAACTCCTGCCTTCCTCCCTCCCCACCACCCCTGCCCCAAGAATATCCTTGTGTTATCCCCCTCTATCCTAATTCCCCTTATTAGCTTTGAGGATTTATTGTATTAAATATTGGAGAACTTCTGGTTCTGAGATACTTGAGGAGTGAACATGGTGATGTCTCTAGCTTATGAACTTCCACACCACTCTAAATCACTAATCCATTTCCTCCAATATTCCACCTTTGCCTATACCTGTCTCAACGAATTCAGGACATTTCCAGTGGTGACTGACAGATGATTATGGAGCAATGGAGTCATGTGAAATAATGTTCTCACTATCATCAGTAATTTAAAAATTAGTTTATAGATTCAGCAGAAAGATTTCTATTACCCCCAAATCATTCAAACCAGAAGAACTTTTCTTGGCCAAAATACTGAATCTGACTTTGAATACCTTGTTTTCAATACAAATTATTATGGACTGTAACAATTACAGGTGTTCATGTATGTTACACCTTTGACATAAAATTTCCAGTTCTAAATCAGGTGGGTGTTCCCCCCCCCCGAATATTACAGTTTGTCTGATTTTTCTCTGCACGCTTTGGAGATAATTGTTTGCATTTGCAATGTGTGCGGGCATAACATCTGCCTCAGAGTGAGTTACTGTGTTCACTACTCAATGAAGCAATGAAGCATTTGAAACGCAGGAACATCCCTCAGATGTCATTGCTAGTTAATGATTCTTCATGCTCTGAATGTTGCATCTCTTTCATTCTGTGTCTATTACTTAAAATGACACACCTTACATTATTAGTACTCTGTCCTGGTTTCACTATCACTAAGAAAAAAGACCAACAAAACCAACAAAAACCTGAAAGGAATCTTTCAAGAAAGCATGTGTTCAAACAATAATGTATGTTGATCATTCAAAAAAGAAAAAAAAGTGTTGAGAATATTGTTTTCCCTGTGTTTCTCTGTAAAAAACAGACATTTAACTTGGACCTAGACATGGTTAATCAGCCTTCATACACAGAACTCAAATTTATCAAAGGTCCTGCTGCTCTCTTCTGACTTAATATTTTTTTTATTATTTCTTTTTTTTTTCTTTCTTTTTTTTTTTTTTCCCAAATCCATCCCGATATCTGGATATGTGGCAAGTATTAGGTTAGTAGGCTAAGGAACTGAGCAGATGTGAATAAAAATCCATGATAACTGCAGTGTGCGGGAGGCATGGAACAAATCTAAAATGGTACACAGGCGAATTTAGACCCAATTAAGAAAGAATTTGCAATCTGGTCAAAATGAGGGTGCAAACCAAAGAGTAACTTGCCCTTTTGGAAAGGATCAATACATTCTTAAAAGCCTGTTGGGGAACATTTTAAGGACAAGATATTTCAATCCGAATTTTAAACAACAATATATTTGCATTTGTTTTGGCATTTACTTAGTACAAAAAATATGTTTTAACAATGTTTAAATGTTTAACAATGTTTAAATATGTTTTAACAATGTTTAAACATTGTTTAAAAAGTTTTAGCTAAGACATTACCACTCCTAACCAATGCATGATTTCTACAGTCAAGGGTCTTAAATAACAAGACAC
Source organism: Aviceda cuculoides (assembly GCA_035590195.1). Taxonomy (NCBI): domain Eukaryota; kingdom Metazoa; phylum Chordata; class Aves; order Accipitriformes; family Accipitridae; genus Aviceda; species Aviceda cuculoides. The sequence continues at coordinate 4,444,194 of JAVJGG010000048.1, forward strand.
GTTTTAGCGATTAACCCCTTTGTGTGAAACACTGTATGGTAGTCTCAAAAAGGAAAGGTGGGTAGATTTGCAGTAACCTATATAGAATGGCATGGGAGTTACACTGTAGAGCTTCCCAATAGGATTTGACTAGCTTTTCTTTCTTAGATCCTGAATGCAAACTAAATAGAGCGCTTTGCATAAAATATCACCTTAGCAAAAAAAATCACCTTGAAGGCTGCCATCAAGGAGAAAGGAAGAAGGGGAAGGCAGCAGGGAAACTCTGGCATGGTGAACTATCATCTCAGTACAAATGACTCCAATAGTTAGAGAAAAGTCAGGGTCTCACTGCTTTTTCAATGTTGCAATAGTCTATTACAATATTTACTTTGAATTACAAATTTTCTCTCAGAATAATACACAAAGATTTACTCCAACATATTTCACAGTAACATTAAACCTTAAAAAGAGATGAAATCATGTAAAAATGAAAATATTAGGATTTTTAAAACCCGCTTGTCTGTATCGAAGAGAATCACAATGAATTCTGAGTGGTAAGACTCAGAAAGTTCTTACCAAGATAAAACCTGAATCATATTGTTTAATAAAAATAATAATTTTAATTAATTATTTTTTTCCAAGGTCGTGCAATACAAAAGAACTTCATATTTGTATGCCAGAGTACTAAAAAATATTAAGAGTACTAAGCATTAAGTTTTCTCATCAAGTATTTGCAAGTCTTTTCTTCCTTTATCTTCAGGTTTTTGAACTGGCCTAAAAGCCAAAATGACCATTTAAAAATGATTCTGTTTTGTACTTGTTATTTGCAACCAGGCTATCCCTAAAAAACCATCAGGGTGGAAAAAGAATACTAAAAGAATACTGTGTTTTGAAAATTGATGGATCACACATAATTCGCAGAAATATCCTTTTCAAACTAACAGAAATTTGAAATCTTTGGAGGTTCTCCTGGGCTCATTTATATTTCAGCTTGTTAGTGACTGTGGTAGAAGATGACACTAAGAATACAAGATTACATGACAAGTGGATTAGAAATGCCTAAAATACATATTCCTTAAAATAAATAAGTGGAAAGTAAAAGAGAACATGGTTTATCCGGCTTCAGAGTAATGGATTGATTTCTGCATTAAAAAAAACAGATTCTATGGTGGCTTTTATTTTGTCTTAGGATACAATCATGTTTAATAGTGCTTACTTCAACTAAAACAAAAGAAAAATTGTTTGTGCCTAATCCATTACAGATCTGATCCAGAGCTTGTGGAAATCAGCCATTCAGTAAACTTGCATGGGCTTTGGATCAGGCCATGTACAAAGGAAGAAAACGATTCTGACCTCAGGAAAAAAAACTTGTTAAACTTTACTAGAAATCTTGCAGTTCTAGGGTAACAGCAATATGATATATTGAGACAATTTAATTTATATTTTGAGAATGCGAAGCTGACTTATCAGATGCTGAACCCCAAAATGAATATAAAGGTGAGACTTAACAAATAACTTCATAAAGCTTTATCTTAACTAACCTTATTCACAAAGTGTAAGATAGTGGCCAATACCAGATTTATGATGATTCTACTTTAATCGCATATTTCTATTTCTGCTTACTCAATAATTCTTTGACACCAATATAATTGCAGATGGTTTTACTTGGTATGTTACATACAATGTCGTTAGTGCATAGTCCTACTTTCAGATGCCTACAATTATTTAAAACATATATATCTATGAGGATTTCAGCACGGTTCATTTCCAGTATATTTATTATCCTCTGTCTACTGCTTTAATCAGCATCCTGGCAAAAAGCACTAAATGTTTTTGAACATAGCAGACATTCACCCTACTGAAGATGCAGGGAAGTACATGCTTAATTTTCATTCAGTTTAAATAGGAATGACTTAATATTATGAAATGAAAAAACTGTATCAGGAAATGGTTTTGAATATTACACTACTTTTTCTTTTTATTTATTGCCTCTTAATTATAAGTGAATTGAATAAAGCAATTCTCCTTAAAGTGTTGGCATTAGCACCCAGGTTTGCAGAAAGCTTCCCAAACAGTCCAGAACAGAAATATGCAAACATATACCGCTTGCTATTTTGCAGTTACAAGCAGTGTAGGAAAGAAACCTTCGAATGCTGCTATCGAAATAGAGTGGGATAGAAAGCATTGTAATAAAATTGCCAAAGGGAGTAAGTTCTCAGGGCAAATCATGCACCGTTCAAATACTAAATCTTGTTTTGCATTCCAGCAAGCAGAAAAAAAGGGAGATGCAACAAAGAAAACAGACATCATCTTAGATTAGTCCAACGTAAATGAAAGAAAGAAAGCAAGCTGAAAATTGTAGAAGAGTTGATTTCACTACATGTTTATGTTAATAGGGTATTTGACTTTTGAATGCTTCATAAACCTTGTTATGTTCAGTGCTATTTGAGGTAGTAAAACAGCTGGAACTCTGCCAGAAGCTTTAATTGGAATCAGCTTAGCAGGAGCTGACAAGGTTTCCTAGTGTTTAGTTTCAAACTTATTACAAAAATGCAAAATTATGTGCTATTTATTTTCTATTCCTCTTTGGTGTACGCCCATAAAGGTGAGACATAGCTGTGCTAGAAAATGGAATAATTTTTTCTCACATGCTCCAGGCCAGTGTTTTGAAGAGGGCAGTGTGTGTACTGTTGCTTATAATTAGACATTTCCTCACACAGGAGGCTGCAGAAACTCGCCAGAGAACTCTCTTTTTTTTGCCCATCTTGGTTATTGATTAGGCCAGCGTGTCAGATGGGCACAATAACACCTCTGTTAGCAATATGTGACTAGGCAATGGGATCAGAGGACATCAACAAAGAAACATCAGAGGAGTCATCTGGTTACGCTCTTCACCTAACAATAAAATAGGGGCATCTTGCCATACAGAAGGAAAGAATTATTGTTTTGTGGCACCAGCCTTGCAGGCTTCTCCATATGGGGGTACCTGAAAAACAGAATTGTGTCCCAGGAAGCAACTGCAGCATTTGAGCCTTTGAAACTGATTAAAAACTTTGATCCAGGACTATTAAAAACAGATTGTTCATTCATTATATATAGCTACAAATTAATAGATTAAAAAAGTCTTCCTCCCTTCAGGTTGTGTGCATGATCTCTTGGAATTCTGTATTTGATAAATGTAGGTCATATGGGTATGTAACAAATACAGATAAATGACTTCCACCAAGGCTGTTAAGACAGGAATGAATCCCAGGATAACATTAGATTGTCAAGAGGCCAAAAGTAGTCAAGAAAGTCATGTCTGAAAACCACAGCTTTCAGAGTATTAATAGAAAATCTTCACCTTGGGAAACTTCTAGTTCATGGAAAATACCCCCACCCCCCCACCCCCCCATCTCTTGAAGCCATTTCAGCAGGCTATTTACCGTCTCTAAAAAACCTCACTACAAATACTATTGATGCATGAAATGCAGTTCCTTCCCTACTTCAGTGTTTAAATAGATGAAGTGAAAGTAAGAATAGAAAATAGCAAAAGTCATCTTTGTTTGCTATTTGTGATTAGTTTGAAACGTCATGGCTGGGCAGCATAAAGGTACTGACTGAGATGCAATAATTTCTCCAGGGCCAACAGAATAGTTTGATAGCCTTGCTCCCAGCCACAGGCTCAGGCTTTGCAAAGACTTAAATGAGAAGGCTACATCTGTAATCTCAGACCCGGGAAGGCTTTTGAGTTCTCTGGCCTGCGGGTCTGAGGGAAAGACAGATCATCTGACAACTTATCGTTAGCTCAGTGCTGCAGCCAGACAAATATGATTTTGACATTACTTGTAAAAGGACACAGGCTTTGTACTGACCTAATAGTGCAGCACTTCGGGACTTGTGTGGGCTTGCTTTGACCTGAGCTTATTTTTAGCTTGTTTTAGGTATCATAGCAATTGCCTACCAGTCAGGTGACTACTGCCTAAATTTGCCTTAGCTAAGTTTCTCACTGTTGCACAGTGCAGAGCATAATTTTAATTAACAGACAGTAATAATAACTAGCAATTCTATGTGGACTGAACTCTTTATGACCCTAGAACAAAAATGTACTGTAAGAAATTATATGCATAGGATGATATAGAGGCTTCAGATTGTAAAACCCCATAAATCTTCATGGTCAGTCACTGCTTACTAAGGACTGCAACCCTGGGAGACAGGTAAATAGGTTCTAGCAAAGAGAACAGAAAACCAAGGATAATGTGGAATTCAGAACCAAGGAATAAAGTGAGAGAAAGCATATTCTGTTAGAGAATGTTAAAAAATTAATGCCAAGTGGACCCCAAATTGAGAAGAAAGTTACCCACAACCCACAATGCTCCTGTCAGAAGTTGGCAATCCGAGAAATCATTGTACCTCCCTCCCCTACTCTTCTTGAGAAGCCAGCAGGGCACTGCGAGGTGAACATAACACCAAAGAAAAAGTGTGTATATGTGTAATACCTGTAGCAGTATGATTAAGGAATTTTTCCAGTAATAATTAGGTAATTCAGACTATGACTTTTAGTTTAATTGCAACTGCAATAATAACTGTTTATTGCATTTGATTAGGCTGTTAAGACTTTAATTAGACCAACAATACATTCATGGCTCTGCATATAAGTTGTGGCTCCTTTTTGCCTAGAACAAGATTTTGAATGCGAGTACTACATGTATGCACCTTGGTTTCTCTGGAGAGGAGTACACAAGCCTGTGGGACAAGGACCATAAAGTCTGTATCTGAAAACTGGTAAGATCATATGGTTATGTATTTATCATTCCTTCAACATTAAAAACCATTCACTGTCTATCCCAACAGCTGCTCATTCCAATTCCATATTTGTTAAGATTACTAATTTTACATATTTAGTTGTTTCTCAGGAATCTCACCCTGCAAGAAAGCAATAAAATCAACTGAATTAAACTCCCACCTGCCTTAATAATTTACTCTCTGAACTAGTTGTACTGTAAATGAACGGTGGTCTATGTCTAGAAGTATCAGCAAATATCAGGGTGATTTGGTAAACTGTAGCTAATGAGAAAGTGAAGCAAGTAACAAAAAAAAGATAAAGTGCTTCCACCACCTCCAAAGGTAGAATTAAATGAGAAGAAAATTTCACCAGTATTCTATCATTTCCTAATATTCTGTTCTCAGTTTTCTGAGTACCTACTGAAGCTTCACAAAAAGAAAAATAAAAAGATTAAATTTTCTTTTTGTAATCCCCAACAGACATCCTGACTGACTCTTATGGTAAAATAGGGTTGTAAGAAAGCAAGACTTACAAACCCTCATGGTTCTTGTATGAGGTTGGTAAATAAGCAGCAATTAGAAGCCAGAGTTTGTTTATGCTCTGTCTTGTTTGATGCAAAGACTTTTTGCCTCCCCTTGCAAAAGGGCAGTTGAGAGAGTAGCCGACATAACTGGGCCAATTGTTTTTTGTTCTAGGGTGCTCTGTAGAGCACATGAAAACAATCTTCTGTGTTCAGCATCTGTCTGATAAAGTTCAGTATTTTCCATGGTTATAGTCATACTTCATTCAGGAACACCTTTCTTAGCATCAAGCAGAAACAGGAAGCAACACAATTTACATCAATAGCAAATTCCATGTTACATAAATTCATTTTCAGAGTCTGCAGAGATAAATGTCATTCATACACTTTTTCTCTGCAATGCTGTAACTGCATTACAGGAGGAATGAAACTACCCTTCTTTAGGTGCCAGAAATGGTAATGACTTTAAAGGTAAGAAAGAGTCAATCTGAAGACAGAAAACCATCCTCTTGCTGCAGAGAAACAAAGCTAAACAGTGCTGTCCGACTGAGCAGCTGACAAGAGATTAGTAAAAGCTGAACATCTAGTGACTACCAGTGGACAGCAGGCAAGGTCAAACAACAAGAACTGAATGAAGGGGAAGAAAGCAGAAAACAAATTAGAGAACAGGCTTTGAACAGGGACAAAGGAATACATCTAAAAACCTGTAAAGGTACTGCAAAACTAGATGAAATACACTTCTGAGCTCTGCATATTTGAAGTTCATATTTGCTTATTCTTTTTCTAAGGAGTAGTGAATGCACAATGGATGTGCCTTCCTAAAATATCTCCTCTCCCTTGACGTTTTCACAGAGCCAAGCGCACTAACTGAAGCATATTTGTGTGGTGATAAATCATCAGCACACACTATAATGTCCACCTATGCAATCACTTTTCAGGGAAGAAAAAAGTTTGTGAAAATGGAAAAAAATGCAATTCCTTAATTTATATCAGTATTTGAGTGCTATATGTGGTTAGCTTGCTTCACTGAAATAGTTCTGAAAGGTCTATGTATGCTTCCCTTGTACACTCACCTATTAAGAATCTTATTTTTTTCCCCTGTACAGACAGGTAGGTTACATGATACACAGCATGTCCTAATGTGTCCATCATATGTTGCAGTTGAATCAAGTTGTCCATATAATGATCAATTTGTGCTTGTGCTCTTTGCTGATCTGTGGCAGCCCTTACAGAGGCTAGAAACAGAAGCACTCAGTAGCTGAGTTCAGGAAGGAAAATAGTTGGACAAAGTGGGAAAGACTAGACCACCTTTTGTTGTAAAGAGATTGTATAATAGATAATACAAGGATGCCTGATCAACATTATATGTAAATTCCATCTATTTTTTTAAGAATCTAAAACTTGGTGTGTATTCAGTGAGCATGGGGCAGACAGAAAGGGAGAAAAGCAGTGCTTGGTCAAGATTAGTGAGATTGGATTTTCCTGAAGACAAATGCAGATGTTTGTTGCAGGCACTATTGCTTAATGTCAACACTCAAATGTTTATAGACATGAGTTACAGCTGTTGACAGCCACTTAATGTCTATGCATCTAAAAGTGATGCTGAGACACTCACTGTATTTACTCTGCTGGTATCAATTACACATGGCTCTGTTGAGGCCACAGTACCAGGACCATACTTTTGACACACCTTTGACTCCAGCCAAAGCTTTTTTGCTTGCTCAGACTTACAAAACCCTAGAAAAAAGGCCACATTCTCTGGATAACCAGGCTGTAGCGATTCCAGCGCTTGCACTAGGCTATAGTGTCCCATACAAGAGAGCCTTTTGTTATTCATTGGGGTTATGTGCACGGTGGACCTTCTTCATACAGCCCTCTGTTAGCTGCTTTCTATGTGCTACATACGAGAAAAGTCAGCTCATCTTTGCTTCTTAAATCAATCCCAGCGTGCCTAAACTGACCATTTTTCATCTAAATCTATGGGTTTCGTAACATTTCAAAAGGCTGTAAATATTCGAGCAGGAGATACCTTTGACAAATACTAAAACCTGGCAAATCCGTCACGTAGCAAAGGTATGAGCTTTTGGTCTTCCTCACATGCTGTGCAAGTGCTACCCTGTGAACTACACTTTGGCGTCTGAGAAATGTCATAGAGAGTTTTTCCTTTTGCCAAGGTTTTTCTTACCAAACCCTGCTTCCTGTAAGGAAAGGTGTCTGTCAGCATGGTGGTACTTATTTCTAATCTAAGATCCTCTTTCTAATAGTGTGACTATATGTATAGTTATACATATGAATAGGAAAGGAGCTGTATGGGTGGCCATGTGTGTGATGGAAATCTGATTGCTACCAGCATGTGTTTGGTATATATTTTTGAAGCTATGAAGCTATGCCACACTAAAAATTCAGAAATGTAGAAGCTATACTTTACCACAGGGATTATTTTGCTAAACAATGACACTTAAAACAACTCAAAGTGTACTTCAAAGGGATTTCTATATTTAAAATGAGTTTGTTTTCTCAGGGGAACCCCCCCCCAAACGTATTTTACAGACTGATGAATTTTGTGACATACAAGTTGTAGAAAGGGGATTCAATGTGTCATTTCAGTATCACTTAGTGCTGTGCATCATTTACTAACCCAACAATCTAGTTGCTTGTTCATCACTTCTGGCAGGATGAGGTACGAAACTACTGCCAGCTGTTGATGTTCTGCCTTTCTTTTGAAATTCTCTGTGTTGAAGGAATAGCAAGAAGCCAAACTCCTTAGAGTGAAAGTTTTAGGGACTGAAAGGTGGTCTCTGGTCATAAACTCTGTGACAAGTTAGGAAACAAAGGTGTCTGAGTGAACATGTTATTGCAGGCTGGTTAAATAAAGGAACGTAGGTGACTGAGGTAAAGCCCACAACAGAGACTTCTGTTTATGTGTTTTACAAATCGGTTTTGCGACAACATTGCTGTACTGTAGCATGCACACCTATAACATTAAATAAACTCCTGAGGAGTTAGCATAAGCTATATGATTTTGGTCTGTGCTGTGGTATACACAAAACCTGAGATAATTTCCCTGAATTGTCACAAGCTGTGAATAGGTAGACCGAGTAACTCATTACCTTCCTTTTAGAGAACAAATTATTATTGTTAAATAGAGAATTAGTTTGCCTCTCTTTCAGAAGAGTGAGGAGAGTAGAGCAGACAGGACACCTCTGTGTAAAAAGAAGCAGATGTAAACTGTCAGTACTGGTTCCTTTTAATCAAGTAGAGACAAGGTCCTGATAAACAGGAACAAGTCTAAAGCACAGCTTTTTCAGGTTAAGAAATATTATTGCCATTTCCTTGTCTGGATGCATTATGCAATGAAACCAGAAAACAAAGTTGAACATGTATATCAGCAAGGATTTCCTATATTATAAGGGAACAATGAAAGAAGATTCAAACTCCAACCTTTCTTTCTCTCTCTTATCACAGGGATTATAGACAGACTATTTTTCTCCCTTGTGCAGTTCAAATGGGACTTGATGTCTCTTTGCATCCTAGATGGCAGAGGTGAGAATACAAGTCACTTAAATCTGTGTCGTGTTTCAAAGACCCAAGGCACTGTTCTCTTCACTACAGTGAGACCGCTGCTCAAGAGCAGATGCCCTTAAACAGATTCTATTACACTGTGGTTGGGTTTTTTTTCTGTTTTTCTTTAGTTTGCCACAAGACTGTAGAAATAATTCATATTGCAACAGAACTGAACTATTTCAAAATATTGCTTATTTACCAGTAATATAAATAGGTAATCTTGGTACAGTCACCTGACGCTAGGATTTTCGAAACAGTGTGGTGCATTATTCCTTTAGACTGCCTAGAAAATCCCATCCTGGCATGCTAGCACCATACAGGAAATATTAAGAGTACAGAGATGTCAGGAGTTTCACGTAATTATATATAGGATTTATAAGCATTTAGCTTAATCCCAGGAATTTTGAAGCTTAACTTGGTTTAACTGGTTCACAGACTGCAAGGCATAAATTGCACTCAGAAAGTCAAGGTGTTTTTCTCCATTATCATTTTACCCCTTGGAAAATGTTGTTACTGCAGATCAAAACTTTTTGCATAAACCTCTCTTTTGTGTAACTTCCATAAACTTCAGACAAACCTTTCCTGAAATAATCTTGTCTCTTCACAAGATAATTGTTATAGCCCTCTGCTGAGGCAGAATTACCTACATTTTCTCACCAAATCTCCTTATTTTAACAGATAGAGCAGTGTTTAATCGTCTCCACACTAAGGACCCTTGCTAATCAAACACTTTTTAAAGCACTTGGCTGATTCTTTGATAAAGACTGAAAGGATCAGGAAATCTCTGGGAGAAGTCAGCAGGGATAACCAGTATGCCTATCTTTCAGGTTTCTATTGAGACTGTTCCTTGTCCTTCCTGTACATTGATGTTATGAACATCCATGTGTGTGCTAAATTATTTTGCTCACCATTTGTCAGGGGGAGCACAAAGATATAAAACTGCTTGGAAATTTATGCAGGGAAAAAAATTTTGTTAGAGAATACCTATTAGCTGAATTCAAGATGGTTCTGACATTTAGATTCAGTGATCTTTCAGGAAATTAGAGGCAAGATTCCCAGGGAGCCCTGCAAGGTCTGCTGCAGAGGCACAAAATTACAAATCTACAGCTGGGGGGTAGGAGTTAGCTGACACCCTGGGATGACAGTGGGGTCTGCTCTGGGTGTCAGGGATCTTCCACAGTCTGTGTCACTTTTGCTGATCCATGGCTCCCAAATCGCTTGCCATACAGCTGGCATAAAACCCAACTTAAACCTGGGGTATCCTTGTGTTGTCTCTGGCCCGGAGGCTAAAGACTTTCAGGCTCCTTTCTCAAAGCAAGCCAGAAACCTGGTACTTTTTATGAGGATGGACTTTCTAGCTCCAGGCAATGCTCTGGTCTACTTCTGAGCAGTAGGTAGGTGACTCTGGCAACTGCTACAAGAAACTCATGCTCTGTATGAATAAAAAGGAGTCAAATATCTAGGCACAATTTCCTCTGCTGTAAACCCAAAATCTTATTACCAACTTATGCACTTCTGTCAATGCTTTATGATCCTTGGATGAAAGGCCCTGCATATTATTACATTATCTTTGTTCCATGCAGTATGTCAAGACCTGAGTTCAACCCTGCAGTATGCTTCCTTAAACACTGTCAATTGTACAGTGTCTGGCACTGCTGAATTAATTTAGAATGTCTGTCTTTAAAACCAATGTCTCTGCACATTCACAAAAAAGAAAAAAAGGCAGGAAAAAGGCTTAGTAACAGAAATGACAAATACTTTTGGAAGTAGTCCTAATCAAATTTTAGCTTTTGAATTTTATGACTGAAGAACTTTACGTAAGAAAAAAACCCTGAGGTGACTTATGGGTGATTATTGCACTGGCTTTCTTCATTCTTCCATGCATGTTTAAGGAAAGCTTCATTTTTTTGCATGCTCCTTGTTGAAGCTGTAGAATAGAAAGCAGCCTGCAAAGAGAAGAAGTCTAACAAAATTATCATTTACTACCAGTGTTTTCTCTGAAGATTTTGTTTTCTTTTAGTAAGCTTATCCTGGAGCTCTTTTCCCAACCAGTGTTCTCCCAGTTCAGCTTCACAACCTCATTTTGCAGGGCTTGTCCAATACTTTCACTTTATAATATTTTTAAATCAATAAAGGTTACTGGTTCAGTCTTAGCATCACAGCCATTGTTTCACTATTGTCAGTATATCTCATCCTCACAATGTCCTTGTGAAACAGATAAATAATCTAGGTCTATATTATGGATGGGAAAAAGCACACACCCCATACACACGGATCACGTTGCAAGACTCCTAAATTAGCACTGACTTCATTGTATCTCCACAAGAAACACCACATCGGGGTATTTGGTTGGACCCAGTGCAGGTACTTCGAGTTGCAGAACCATTAATTTATTCTGTTACTCATCACAGGGTTATCTGGTGTGGAGGCAGGGTCCAGGTTTCTTTTACGCTTTTGTTGCTGAGTTTAATTGGAGGGGTTTTAATTCCAACCTATGACGCAGACACACCTTTTGATGTGAAAAAAAGATGTGATGTGAAAAGACCTAGCTCCTCAAATGTACATAAGACACTTATCTCCCACAGAATTATTGAAGTAAAAGTTAACCACCCACAACCCTGTGAATATCAGTGTCTTTCTGATTTAATCATGGTCCTAAAGGCCAAGCAGGGAACGGATTCCACCACCCATGTCTGGGGTTAGTGTGGTTGCCACCCAATCATCCTAATGAGGTTTTTCTTCTAAGCTGTTTTGGCAGAGGAATCTATAGAAGAAAGGGCTTACATGCTTTTGAAACTCAGATTTGACTGAAATGATTCCTGCTACAACTGAAAGCATCTCTAGAAATGTCTCATATCTTGGCCACCTGTAAAGGAAAGCTTCCACATTTTTTTCAGACATCGGATTGGGGCTAGTCTGGTAGCACTTGAATGGAGAAGAGTGTTTGATCTGAACATTTCTGCAAATAGATACAGAATAGCCAGTTGGAACACTAAAAAAACTGCACACAAAATTTTGCTGGGTCCACACTCAAAATATACTTTTATGGAATAGCAGCAGAGCAAAGAATAGAATCTAAAATCTAAAAAACCCCAAAGCATATTATCTTTGATTTTTTTTTTGTTAACTTCAGACTTAGTTTTCTGAAGTCTTTTTTTCGCTCCAAAGTTATTCTGCATGTTTCTGTTATTGCAGTAAACCAAAACAAATGAAACATTACTAAAAAAAAGAATGACAAAACATTTCCTATTTTAAAAAAAATTTCCTACTTCTTACTATAATAATTTATCCACATGATTTGGATTTGGCAAGAGTGCCAGAGGAAGGACCTTGTTCAATGCTTCGATTTATGTTTTTATCTTCAAGAATTTGAGGTGGCTTATGAGCCAGCAAATGTAAAATACAAGAACACACCTTAAAGCAAATGCATTTCTTTTATTGAATAAATAAAAAATCACAGCTTCTTATATGGCAGAAGCCCTAAACTATAAGAATATAATAAAATCAAACCTGAAATTTCCAGTTTTATCTTATATTTTTCTCTTGTCAGAGGGAAACCTAATAAGCACTGCCTTTGGTAGCAGGCATCTAAAAGAAAAGTAAATGAATGGGAAAATAAGTTAGGGGGTTTATTTATTTATTTGTGTACCATTGTGAAGACTTTCATTGTTGACATTATTTTATTGAAGGCAAAAAATTTTTCAGTACAGCTAAAGAAAATTGCCCCTCATACATGCTCTGAAAGTACAGTTCAGTGCATTCAAAGCCTGAGCACAGGAAGCTAAATGGAATATAACAGGTCTTCTTCTACAAAACTTGTGTTCAGAAATATTTTTTAAGGGGTTAAGGGAAACAAGAAGTGGATGTACTGAGTTAGAACTTACTATTTCTGTGTTGCCTATTTTTTTCAAAAACATGTCTACTTCTTGGGGAAGTCTCTGATATGGAGTGAGAACATGTTAAAAGTACTACACAGAAAAAGTCAAGGCTTGGGTGAAAGTCAAGATTTGGTTGACCACCATAACTATAAGCCTAACTTAAGCAAGATGAAGAGGCCCCTTGACATACACACTTATGCACCTTTTTGAATGGGGACAGATATATCCCAACCAAATCTGTACAATAGATACTTTTCATGGTAAGTTTTCTATTACAAGATGTGCAAGAGATATTTGGAATAATGTGATAAAGAGCATTTATATGCCATAAGACACATTGTATGTATCAAAAACTGCATTGTCTCTGAACATTTTTAAAAGGGGAAAATGTTTCTTCTTCCCCTAAATATTTTTTTATGGAAATGGTAAGAATGAAACACATTTAACTTTTACTGATGGTCCCAGCCTTGGTGTCTCTTCCTTCCCAGTCTCCCATATTGTAGCCAAAGTATTGAATGCTTTCTGGCTTTGTTTTTGGTAGACGTAAGATGACATTTTTTGGTGTGAGAGCCAACACTTACATTTTGTCTTGTGCTACTTTCAGCAGAATTTTGGGCTGATTAGCATACCTCCAGAGGAACATATCTTTTTGTCACTAATTATGATTTTCTTCCTAGCAATTCTGTTGCAGAATCATAAATGAAAAGATCATTTTAGCATAGTATATGGGGTATTTGTTTTATTTTTTAGGCTAAACTGTGATTATATTCCACATAAATATACTATATTGGCCCATAGGGGGCCTTGAGAAATGAAATTCTAATTTATATAATTCTGCATAGAAGGCTAGTCAATTTGTCAAAAAAGAAAAGACAGCAGGGCCAACAGAAATTGAGACAGTAAACTAACAGGACAGCAAAGCTATGCAGCAGAGTTTCTGAGTCTCTTTTCCAAGCTATGTGAAAGAAGAAAAACTGAGTGGTTGGAAAAATACATGAACAAAAAAGGAATATTTGGTGCAAATCATTATGTTACTAAATAAGGCAGTGTTCATTAAAAAAATCCACATGCATTTGAAGGGGTTTCAAGCTTTTAGGTGTTTGTAACAACACTGCCTGGGATAGATGGAGAGGAATTTGTCTGGGCTCTATGTTTTAGTGTGAAGCAGAATGTGACATGAGGGCTTCAGCAGGCATCATGCTTCCTTTGACCAGCAATATTTCACTGCTGCTTAAGCAATAAGTCTTTCCATTGAGAGGTAAAGCTCGAGTCCTGACTCCCTTTAGTTAATGCCATCGGTTCCTGAGAACAGTGGCTTTCATACGCTGCCAACTCCAGTGTGGGCACTCATCTTCCAACCATCTAAAAGTCTCCATCTCTTTCAGATGAGTAAGGTATTTTTAAGGTGCTGGTAGATATAAAGTTGCAGAAATGCCCAGTGCTCTGTCAGGACTGAGGTTAATTTGTGTTTCAACAGCATCTCACCACAGTGATAGTTCTGAGGAACAAATAAATCCCAACCTCTCTTTCTCTTTTCTTGCTTTGTTTCATACCAACAATGACCACACTCCCTGGGTTGGATCTGACAAAAGAGCTAAGGGAGCTAAAGCTGTGGGATGGTGTGAAGCAATGAGCACATTCTGTTGTGCAATAAGGGAGGTAACATCTGTCCCTTGACAGCTGTTTCTGGCCCTGCATCACCCACTACATGAAATTATCTTTGTGAATATTTTATCAGATTTGTAAGGGAGATGATAACATAAGTGTGATGCCAATACGGGATGCTTTTTTTTTTTTTCCCCACAAGAATTTGTAAAACAGAGGTATGGAAGGAAAGTAATTCCTTAGCAGTGTCTGAAGCTTGTTTTAAACATGAAGAAAACTAAAGGAAAAAAAAAAAAAAAAAGAGTTGATGCAGTGTTTTTAGTCTGTATGAAAACCCAAGAGCATTTACTATGTTGATGAAATTCCTGATGCAATCCAAATTAAGCATAGGGGTTTTTAATTGGTCTATTGATATGCAAAAGGTTTCTAAATGCATACATGTGATCATATACATTGAAAACCTCTTTCCCTGTTTTTCTTCTTACCAGGCTAACATGAAATTAAAAATATGACATTTCTTCCCCGGAACAGTCTTTGCCATGCTAGAAAGTAACCTCTAAAAGTAGCAGATGTATTATAGAGTTTCTTACACTTCACTTACATGCATATTAGAGCTCTGGAAACATATCAGAGTGCCACAATAGAAAATGAATTCCTTGATATGACCTTGTTTTAAAGTTCAGGCAGTCCTTAAACTCATTCCCCAGATCTCCTAGTCATCCCACCTTACTTCATACTAAGGGATCTGGTTAGCTTTCCAGAGCAGTTTACAGATGGACTTTTAAGTGCAAATGATTTGATGCTAGAACTGTGTGTTTGTCATTCCTGGTAAAGTGGATGATATAAGATTTCAGCCTAAAGGTGATACTGCAATAGAGGACCGTACAACTAATAAAAGATAATAATTAATCAGAACAGTCTGAGCATGAAAAGTAGCACTACACAGCCCCCCCAGGTGCCTCTTCCTGACATGAAGAGTTCACCTTGAGGATGAATTGGCAGTTCATTCTCCATGCCCATGCAATTTCCAGTCTCCCTGAGAGGCTCTATTAGCAGCAATTGTGTTTGTAATTTGTAGACATGTCAATCACCTAATTTCATATAGGCCACTGAACAACTATTAGAACGCAATGATTTGGGTTACTACTGACCCAGCCTGAATTTCAGCTGGTAATTTACACCTGAAAGACTCCATATGGTATTAGAAAGTCCCCAAGCCTGCAGTTTCCAACTGTTTATTTAATTCAGGTATGTTTATTAGTTTTTACATACATTCACACAGTTTACACAATTTACTTTGTAGATCTGAATGGATAAATGCCATTGATTTGGCATTACATATGGAAAGCATAGTTTGCAAAATTAATTTGTGTGGGCCTAGGACATTACTCAAAAATGTTGGTGATTTCAGAGCATTCCTTTGCTGTCCTGTTTTTGTTGTTCCTTGTTTTCAGAGTGGGGGCTTCAACTCTCAATCTTTGGAATATTTCCACGGGTTCTTTTGCCCTCATTTTCCCTGTGCTTCCCAGCCTGACTCTCTGCCCTGTCACACAAAACTTGATGTTCGAGCTTGTGCCTGGGAGCCTGGGTGAGTCCTGGGAGAGGACTCTGCCAGCAATATGGTGGTCATGTCAACTCACCATTCCTGTAGCCTGGACTGTGGGCCCAGAGCCTGGGAGTTGCTTTCCAGTAATCATCCCCTGAATCACAGTGAAGGCTGTCCCTGAACGTGACAAACCTAAGAGGGTTCAGAGGTTTAATTTTGCTTGAGCAGATGCTGTACAGTTTAGACAATTGACTTAATCGCTTATTCAAGGTTTTCATCCTGGGAGAATTGCTAAAGTATTTGAATACCTGGGAGCGTGGTGAGTACTACTGACTTCTCTAATGCATTTACCACCAATGCTTTTTCTGGGATTAACAACTTGAACTAAAAACTTGCATAACATCAGATTTTATGAAGTCATCATTCTTGCCTAGCTAGAGAAACCACAAGGGAGCAGCCTTTCTTAAGTTTTCTCAGTCCTTTTGGTTATCAACCAGAAATTATAGAGGCACAAACAAATGAAATTAGGGTAAAACTTTCCATACATATCAGAGATTTCAACACTTGACAGTGGGAAGTTCACTTTGTTTTATTATTACAGTCAGTGCTCAGTCTTGCATGATACAAAGTGTGTTTGGCCCAAATCTACAAGAGCTAATCAGCATGCTGGGAATTAACTAGGAGAGTAAATGCTTTGCTGCATTAGCCTGGGGGTTCAGAGAGTGTGCTTTACAGAAGTGAGCCCCACAAGTACTTAGGAGGAGCTTGCCTCCATCAAACCGTGAAGAGTCCAGATAGCCAGGTCTAGTTCATAAGTATAATTCTTTTGGGAACTGCAATGGGCTCTGTACTTCACTAACTTGCAGGAATGAGATATAAACTTCCTCCTCCCCGACCTCTTCAACTATTCAGAAGCTTTGCAAGTGTTGGAAAGACAACAAGCTCTACCAGAAGTCCTACCTGAGCAGCCTGAACCAAGTCTGTACAGCATGGGCAGTCAAAGTCAGTGAATTACTGGAAAGAAAGATCCCATTCTCATGTAAATGTCTTCAGAAAGAAAGAACAAGAGAAGTGAAATATACAGAAAATATGATATATTACTGTAGTTTCTGAAAAGAACATTTTTCAAAGTTTTCTTGAGGTGTCAGCAGCTGTTTAAGTTTGTTCAGAAGTGATGAGGCAAAATGAAATCCTTTCATATATGATTATTTTTATATTTTCAGGGTCTTTTTTTTTCCCAGGTATTATCTAGTACACACAAGATAATGCACTGTATCCAGGCAGAAGCACTACAAAAAGATCAAACATTCCACTTCATCATCTTCAAATACTTTGATGCTACTATGGGCAAGAAGAATAGAGGAAAAGAAGCAAAAGGACACTTTAAAATAGGATCTAGGAAAGAAAGAGATTATACACTGAGCTGCTATAAATTACTGCTGGTAAAGCTGAGAAATCCCCAAATGCTAGAGATGTAGCAGTCTGGTAATGCAAGTAGAGATTTAAACTTCAGCGAACAACCCTATCTCCCCCCACGCTTACTTGGCAAAACTCAGTCCCTGCTGTTCACCTGTTAGTCTCAGGAGGAAGAGAAATGTGCAGGTGGTCTCTGTATAAAATATCTATGATTATACAAGTACGATCTATCTAAGTATGAATGCAGTCATGGAAATTTTGAGGGGCAAGCCTCATCTGCTTCATAAAAAAATGAAAAAAAAACCTAAAAGCCACAACTCCCAGTTAAGGTATGACACAGATAACCTCAAGTGACCTTTTCATTTGGTCATGTTCTGTCTCATGAATTTAGAGTGTCACTTTTTAAACAAGTGGATAATCAGCTTTCCTAATAATTTCCTTAATATTTCATCAAAATAGTAAATGCTTGTTTCTGTCAGGCTGAGCACTTTCTCTGGGATAAAGCATGACTACTGTTCCTTCCACCCATCCCCCTGCAACATACGATTACTCTGCAACTTCTCTACATTTTAATTGAGCACCTCAGTACTCCTTTATATAAAGAGGTGGATATGCATCAAATAAAACAAACAATGAAGACTTCATACTACTTTCCAGTTAGGCTTAGTTAAGAAATGTAAGAAGCTTTAGGAGAAAACTAATTTTGTTAAAATTACTCAGCCAGTTGGAACATTAAAGAAATTAAATCTTTTGGGCAACCACCTCAATTTTTGCATGCTTATCATGACATATCAAAACCATTCCTTGGCCTTAGGAGACAGCTGTAGGGAGTGTTTGATGATTTCAGTAAGGAATGGCAGAAGACAAACTATCGAACCTTATCCTCAGTCACACGTAGGAAGTGTAAGAAGATCTGCATGTAAATGAGAGCTGTTTCATATGCTGTCTTAATATACCATAATATTCACAGGCTGTTATTCTGTGGATATTCTGACTTTTAATAACACAGGCATTTTGATAGCTGTCTGTTACTTCTTCCAAACGAAGTAAGACCATACAAAAGCAGTGTGGTTTAGATAGGAGAAATGGAATTTTGCTCCCTTTATTCTACTAATTTTTGTATCAAAGTCAATATAGTGTTTCTTCAAGTTATTTTAAGAACTGACCAAAAGGTACCATGGAGCAAGTCTGAAAATGCCCAGAAAAGAGTAAACTGCAGGGCCTGTTTCATGCAGTGTTTAGTTTCCCCCATGGGACAGTCAACAGCTGGAAGACAGAATGTATCAAATAAGCACAGTGAATCTTTTTACATTTTTTTAAGGGCAATTCTTTCTTTCTTTCCTTGCACTGGTCTTAAGGAAGTTTGACCCATTAATCTCTATATGTCAATTTGTTTTTCTTCTATTACATGACAGATCCATAAGAAAAGGGGAAAGGTCAGGGAGAGTATGTCTCAGTCACATAGCCTGCTGCCACTGTTGCAGCAGGGAAGGAGGATATTAATGGCATTAATTAATGGCAGAAATGGTCCTGGTACTAGAAAGGGTCCATGACCTAAACTGCTTAATGTTTGATTGTGGCTCTGCCAGTGGGCTGTTAGTAGCCTTCTATGCATAATACTTTTTCCTCCTGAAATTTGAATCCAAAGTTATGAGGAATTTCCAAAATGATACAGAAATAGCAATGATAATAAGCCCAGATGTTGAACCCCTTTGTGTGCTGTTTTCTTATTAAAAAAGAAATCAAGAATTTGATGATAAAAAGCTGCAATCCCAGTTGTATTTTCAGTTTTCGTATTCAGTAGCCACAAACTGCAGGACGATGTTTGTGACAAACTTGTATTCTGAGAAACCTTTCAAAGACATGACAAAAATACAGCCCTCTCTTCATAGCCTTCAGCAATACCATCTTGTGCTCTGATCTCTCTAGATTTTACATGCTCTGGTAGGCAGGCTGAGTGCTTGCCTGGCAAACTCCAAGGAAACCCAAAATACTGCTAGTGACTGTGTTGGCTGCTGTGCAGTTACCGCCGTCTTTGTTCAACACTGAGCCTGCCACTTGATATATTTCTAACGAGCATTGACTTCTGGAATAAAAGCTCCAAGTCAAGACATTTAATCACCCAAGGTCTCATAAGGATCCTACATCAGGGAAAACACCAGTTTTAACATACCATTGGTTTACATTCTTCCTGCAGCTATATTCAGAGGCAGAGCTGTTTGAAGCCCTTCTCTCATGTGGTCTGATACATCATATTTGGTTTTCTGATTTATGCAGCAGAGTTTGGGAGAAAGGATTGCTCATAAATACTCTTCAGTTTCTTCAAGTGTTTGGAATTAGCTTATGATTTAATATTTATATGGTATTTTGAAATCACTGTGAAAGGTGCTATACAATGCACTTCTAGGGGCAGTTTCAGATATGCAAGGTCAGGCTATGGCAGACAAGAGCTTAAGGAGAGAGCAAGTTTAATTTCAAAGGATATATCACAATCAATAGAATTTGTCAAAGAGAATCCTAGGAAAACCTGCAGATGAGGAAAATGATACATCAATGGAGCCTAAAAGAAGTGCAAGGAGTTTACAAAAGCATAGTTTCCTGTGGCATGCCTGAAGTCTTGTAATTACACAAGCATGAAATTCATTTATGAATTATTTGTAAATAGTGGAATGGTAGATTTGTTTGTGGCTTTTTTGGTTGTTTGTTTGGGGTTTTTTTGTTTGTTTTTTTAAAAATAAAAAAACTAAATGAAGATTAAGAAAATTAACTCCATTTTAATATCAAATAGCTATCAATACAAGGAGACTATGCCATCTTGCTAAAGCAAATTGATCTTTTCAAATTCAAGGACCAATAATTACAGTAATTTTCTATTTCCCAAATCTCTGATTGACAATATCTTCAGATGGGTTCCCATGTCATTTTATAGCTGCAGCTATAGCTTAGTGGTGCTGCTGAACATTACAGTAAATATTGACTATTTATCTTTGAATGGCTGACAGTGTTATAGTTTTATTCAAACAGGAGCAAACAAGAATCTTTTTTACAATGGCTTTCTAAAAAGAGATTAATATAGCAGACAAATATATATTATAAATAGCACAGTAGAGAGATTATTGAGTCCACCAAGGACTCTAGTGCCATCAGTCTCACCTCTCAGGAAAGGGTCCCCACAAAACCAAAAGCAATTAAGCTTTGCAGGCATTAACAGTCTTCAAAGAAGCAACAAAAAATCCCCGAGGTGCAAGAAGAAAACAAGTGAGAACGCAAAGAAGTACAGAAGCAGAGGGAAAGGAAAGGGAATCAATAGAAGATTGGCACTGCAAAGGCACTGTATTTTTGGGTGACATCAGCACATTAATACAGTATGAGGAGAACTCATATTCAAAGGTGAACTCAGAGCAGTACATGTTACTGAAGGACGTGTAACATCTCTTCTGCTGCTGCTAGTGCTCAGGGCTTCTCCTTTTTCCAACTGGGCTTGAAGGCTTCTCTGCTTGCTACAACTCTGCTTGTCAGAGTTCACAAAAAGCTGAAGAATACTTCACTTGCAAGGTGGAGGGCAATGCTTTTAACACCCCAAATTTAAAATCTGTTTGCTTTGATTATCTTACTTCTTCCTGAGATTTCTTCTACAGGTTTTAGTCAGCAGAACCCTGCTGCTAATCTAAATTTGACACCAGGTGCACATTTTTGTTGTGTTTGGGGCTGCGCCTGTATGAGCTGACCAGCTCCGATAAGAGTCTGAGCTGAGTGTCTTGGGAGCCTTGTTTGTTAAGTGAAAATGGCAGAAATTTGAGGTGAAATTTTCAGGGAAGAGTAGATGCTAACTCTGTTCTTATACTCTTGTCAGGAATGTGCTTTTGTTCTCTCTGAGAGATGGACACAGGGCTTAAAGGACCTGGTCAGACCAAAGATGCCTCTTCTTATGTTCTGATGTGCAGGTGGGAAGAAGTCACACCTTAGGCTCTGCTGGATTGTCAGGCTGGCTTAAACACAGGCAGTAGGAAGCAGCTATGCTGGAAAGCAGCACCGAGGCATTGAGTGATCAATAGATATTGCATGGTACCAGAGGAAAAGGAGCAACAAAGAAAGTACCTGCAGTGGAAAAATGGGCAGTTAAAAGCTGCCTGAGAGTTGAAACTCCCTGGAAATAGAAGAGTTTTAAACAGCACTTCACTCTGCCTTTGCTAGCAATGCATGTCAGCAAAAGGCAGGGATTCAGAAGGTAGTCTTCTTTCTAACAATAGCTAGCTCTGAAGCTCTCGTTGTGTTTAATAGCTTCCACTTAACTCATGTAGAATAGTCTGACTTTAAACCTGCTAGAAATATTTGAAGATTCCTGCATTCTACAGGAACATTAAATTGACGAAGAGGCTTTTTTTTTGCGTTTTTTTTTTTTTTTTTTTTTTTTTGAAGGGTATGGGAAAATACAAGCCTTGAGTATTGAACTGAGGCTGAAAAGCCAGTTTTGCAATCTGGAACGGTGGGAGGAGGTGCTAAGATACTATGAAAGGAATATCCAAGCAATGACAGAGTATGTGCAATGTCCCCAAAATCCTAATGGTATGAGGTCAGATAGGTTTTCATAGACAGAACGGGCCATGTTCAGCAAAAGACAAAGGTTGCAACAAGGCATTCATTCATTTTAAGCTGAACATTAGCAGGCAGTAAAAAATGTGCTGCTAGACTCATCCAGACTCCCAATGGCAGGAGAAAAGCACAGGTACGATTAAACAAACAAATCTTGGTATTTATTGTTTGTGCCTATTTCTATTAAATGTATGTGTAAACTAGATACACATGCAAATAACATATTAGAAGACCAAATTCGAACAGTATCAGTAAAAATGAATATGTTCTTATGTTGAAAGCATGCCCACTCAGGGTCTCAAATGTATGAGGCAACAGACACTGAGAATCTAAATAATCTGAAGACTTAGTAGAAGAGGGCTGGAGCACAACAAAGTAATAACAAAATGTAGTTGAGAATCTCTCCAAAGTGTGTACTGGTTTACACTACTACAACATAGTCAGAACTGTTGCCTATTTATTAAGAAATATTAAATGCCACTATGCTCAAATACATAGGGCGACTTTGGTCTTTTCAAGAAAATATCTGTATTTAGTTTAAATGTATTGTAAACCCTGTAATTTAAAGGTGCTCAGTATTGGATGACAGTGACCATATGCAATTTATTTCCCCCACTTAAAAAAAAAGTCTGTACATGCTGTCCTGATGAGCAGGGTTCTTTTATATAGCATTTGAGAAAAATTTAATAGATCAAGAGACTAGAAATACCTATTGGCCATCTTGATCTGATAAAAATGCTGTGTCTGAGACAAATAAGTGTACACTGAGGGCCAGAGTTAACGTTACATGTGGGACCTTAAAGAAAATAATGAAAACTATTATCTAGGTGTGCCTCACAAAATATCATTTTCAAATCTCAGAATGCAGAATGCTTTATTGAACCAGCCATTTTGCTGTTAAGCGTCTGCAAGAGATAACAATTACCTTTGCCTGTATGGCAGGCATTAAACAACAAGAACAAGTGAATTTCCTGCAATTCTGCTAGTACTTTAACAGAATTTCATTGACCCAAGTAAAGAACAGGTTGTCTTGAAAATGAATACTTTCAGAAAATGTATTTCATATAATCAGAATGATTTCTAACTGTAAATAATATTAGAATAGTTTTGAGGAGTCACTCAAATCTAGCTTTGAAAGGAGAATTGATTATTCTCTTCAGAATTGGTAGTGAGGGGTCACAATGCCAGAGATGGGATGTAGCTGCTACCTGAGAACGTGACAGGACATAGCCATTTGCACCAATATATAGGGCTGTTAGCCCTACAAAAGTAGGGTTTGAATCTAGAAAAACATGAAAACCATTGCTTTTAGGGAAGAGTAGTTTTTACATTGTTTCTGGCCAAGAGCTGTTAAATCAGAGCAGGACTGGTCCTGTATTTCTTGCATTGGTGTTGATAAAATTAAAGAGTTTTCAAAGTAAATCCTTTTCTTAGAATTTCAGAATCCAGTCATTTATGTTTCCATTGAGAGGAACTTTGTCATGGGATAAAGGTTTAATCCCCAATACACTGTGCATTTTAATCAGTTTAAATCTTTGCCTGAGAACAGACATTTTACAATCAATGGATTTTAATAACCTTTGGGGGAAAATTGCATTAAAGGCAAGCAGTAGTACTTTTCTTGTGTTCCTCTTTGCTACTATGGGTCTTCTATTTTATTATTAAGAATCTTAGCATGAGACCCAGATCTTTTTTTTCTCAAGCATTCATCTGCTCTTGATGATTTTGCCTCGTATGAAGTTCTAATCCTCTGTTTGTGACAACATAATCATTTCCACAGCAGCTAATTGCAATATTTGTAACCACTGATTAGAACTACAGGTGGGGATATGTAGTCAGGATCTACTGAATTAAAAACAAAACAAGTCCCAGACGAGCTAAAACACATGACAGAGAACAGAACTGTTTTCACAATTGTGTTTCCAAAGCAATTTTTTTTTTAAATGTAAACAACCACAACAGTTGATGTAAGCCTTCATTGCCAGTGGAGGACTTCTTCAGACACAACCTTTTGGTGACTCAGTTTCCCTTATCATGTTTTCCTCACAGGAATGGTGTTTAGGGTGATTAGAATTGTAGTTTTGTTTGGTCTGTTGGTTTTTTTTTTTGAGCTACAGAAAAAGAAATCATCCACAAACTAATGTTTCTGTCAGTCTGAGGTGTCTTCATGAATGATTAGAAACTGGAGCAAATCACAGAATTTTGCTGTTATCAGCCACTAGGTGTTTGCTTAGAGAGAGAGTCAGAGAGAAGGAAATACCAAATAGTTTTACTGGATCATTGAAGAAGGAGTTACTAATTTATAATTTGCTCTGCAAGGGATGCCTACCATGGCATTGCCCTAGCACCAGCGCAGGAGGCGGCTGTAGCTCACCTGTATTTCCTGCCGCCTTGCCCTCCACACTTTAATCATCCTTTCACACCCAGCCAGGCAACCCTGAGTTGGATCAAGAAAAGCTGAGAGCATAGCTCATCCCATTACCCAGGTTTTTAACTCAGACATGTAGAAGCTGCTTTTCGCATTTTCCTAAAGCTGCAGTTGCAGCATTTTTTTGTGTGTTTTATGCATTGTAGCCTGGAATTTTTTAATTAGCAATGGATGGGGTAATTACGAGGAAAAATGTTTCATAGGCAGCAGATCAGTAGCTGGCACTTTAGCCCGGAGCATGAGGGTGGACTTCCAGTCTGTCTGTGAAGCTCTTCCTCCCTGCAGCTTATTTTCTTCCTTCAGATTGCATAAAGGCTGCCATACCCAGCAGGAAAGATTAAAAAGGGGCTGTGACAGTCTATCTCTGAGTGAAAATAGAGTACAGGCATCAGAACAGTTAGACCTGGCTTAGATAAAGCAAAACTATGCTTTTACTCATTCTTTGTCTTGAACCTAATTTAACCTGTATTTTTCTGAGGGCTGAAAATGCTTATTCAGACCTTTATTGCAAATATCAGACAGAGAGGAGTTTTAATACCAGGTTTTGTGCTGTGGAAGAGTAGAAAATTTATTATTAACTAATATTTTTTTCTGGCCTATCGCTTTCAACTAGCAAATAATGGTCTGTGTTAGGAATTTGTTATTAAATGGAAGCTTGAAAATATGAGCAGGTTCATAATAAAACCAGCATGAAAATGGCAAAGGGATTTTTCCGCCAACTTTTATTTAACTGGCCCTTACACCTATGAAAAAATCACCTCGAAGTCGACACTACTTATTATATTTCAAAAATCATTACAATGACAGTTTGAAGTGGCAGGTTATCAGACTTAGCTTTAGATTACATTTGTCAGCACTGTAATTTAAAACATATTTTTTAAGAACATGGTTTTGAAGCTTCATTTGCCACAACACTGAAGATTTCAGTCATTGATGAAATATGTGTGCTATGCCAAGGGCATTATGTTTTTCTGTGGTGTAAATAAACCAGTTCCGCTCCAGACCCATAAATGCAGGAATCTGGATATACACTGTAAATATTTTTAATGGCAATATGCATCTTCATGTATACTAATCAATTCAGATAAGTCACTTTCAATATTCATTGAGTGACTGCAATGATCAATTAAACAGGAATTTTAGTATCAATTACAGAATCTTTTTAAATTGCTTGAATTTATTTTTCCACTTATATAGACAAGAATTTTCCTCTAATAGGAGTTGTGGACTTGTCTGACTGAAGAAATGCTCTTCAAGGGAATGGAAAAAAGTGAGTATTTGGCACATAAAAGGAAGAAATTTAAAACTGTAATTGTGAAGCAACTGAAATTGCCTTTGCTCCATAATAGATGAAATCAGGTGTGGGTAACCAAAAGTAAGAGAAAAAAAAAAAACACCCAAACAGTCAAAATCATTGCAGACAAAGTTGTGGACTAACGTCTTCTGTGTTTTAATTTCTGCTTGTCAAAGAATGGTCATAAATAATATTAAGACTACTGTTCTGTCAGACTGTGATAGTCCTCACAGAACAATGAATTAAGTGAAAGAATTTGCTCAGGAAGATAGTAGCATATATTCTTTTCTTGAAAATTGGGGAACTGCCTGCCAGTTTTCTATCCTGATCACGGCGGGGTGCCCGCCTGCCTGTGGACACCATGGTCTGCTGTTGCAGTGGACTTGCCAGCGAGTCACTTCATGCCCTGTTGCTGCCTGGCCCAACCCTACCTATTCCTTAGGTGCTGCAGAAGGTCTCCCAGCAGGGCAGGGAGACCACAGCGGTGCTCCTTTCTCTAGTTCCACCCCCTGGATCCCGCTCCTTTTATCCTGCCAAACAGTGTCAGCTTTTAGACTCCATCCTGTTATTACTGTTATCCAATTATTTCTCCCTCATTTGGACTCCTTCTGAAAGAAAGCCTGCTTATTTGTGGAGATCCCTACTCCTGCATTATTCCAGCCTCAAAACAACGTCAGATCTCTTGGTTTATACTGTGCGATTACCTGAAGATAAAGGTGATGCCATATCATAGATGAGTCCCTAATAGAAACTGCTCCATCTAGAATCCTCAAGGGATTTGTGATCCTTTGTGATCCCTGGTGAGTTTTAAAACTTAGCAAGGACACACTGAGCATCTGCTGGTTGGCCTAGCAGTATAGCGCTGTGTTTGTGGTCTTTATTTCTTCAGTCCACTGAACTGCAACAGCCAGCTGCTGAAGGAAGTGCATGAAATGGTTTGTCCGTGAGCCCAAGCAGAGTACTTAGGAGAGACAGCAGTGAGATGAACTTGTGCTTGCTGCTACAAGGATGAAATTCCTGTTACTCCCTTGTAAAATGCTAGTGCCATCAAGCATAAGAAGTGCAGTACTTGTTTGTCCAGCTTGGAATAAACGCAGGTGACCTGCTGCATGCTGGAATAACAGGAGTCCCTGACCACAACAGAGAGATGAAACTGAGAGCAATCCACGTGCTGAAGTGTCCATGCCTGAAAGCTTCTGAGGCAATGTTTGAATGTGATACTCAAGTTACAATTGTTCACAGGCAATTCAAATAAAAGACCAAGTTCAGCTTTCAGATTGCTTGCAGTGAAAAATCTGACCAGCTAAGTTCTCAAAAGCAGGTGATAAATATATAAAAGTGTAAGAAAATATAACATAGCCCATGTTGAGTTCTGATATATGTTCTTACCTCCATTTGACTTACGTGATTTCACCAGATAGAATAGTGACTGTTTAACTGGCTGTTGCAATATCTGGGTTGCTATTAATTGGTATTTCCTATGCTCTGAAATATAGTTCTGGGAGGTGTATTGTTTGCTATCAGCCTAAATAACAGTTAGATGATCGATTATGTCCCTAATTTAATCAGCCTGCTTGCTAAATGCTTCTAGGGATTAGAAGTATGTTTTGGACACAAAAAATAAAATATCTGAATATATGTGTCCAGCTATATTTTACATTAAACAAAGTGCAATTATTTCTCCCATTCCTCCAAATGGTCTAGGGATAGAAAGATTTAATTTATTGGACAGATTGTATTATTGGGCAGATTTAATTTGTTTGACTACTAGTAGACAAATCATCAAGGCAGAGAAGAAGAAAATGGGCAGATATAAAAGCAGCTAGACTAGGACTAATTCATTGCTCAGAATGCTCTTGAGACATTCCATCACGTTAGACAATTCATTCAACTCATAAAAGCTATACTGTCAGTATGATGAGAGCTGAGAAGATTACCGACAACAAATTTTTTAACTAAGGAATTTCGTCTCTTTGGATCAACAATTGCCTGTGGAAAGATTATGGAATTTACCTGCTTGATTTTAGTCAGAGGTGGGTTCTTCTCCCTCTTTTTTCCCCCTTTCCTACAATGATTATACTGTGAGGAAAAAACTACGAATATTTTACAAAAGAGATATGAAGTTGGACCTGTATTATTAGTTGTAGTTCTTCATACGCAAAATCTGAGTTTGGTTGGTTTTTGTTTTAGTTTCCCTTATGAAAAGACTTATGACTGGGGAGGCCAAAGAACAGAAAGTGTATTTCAAATTGTTAGCATCTGCCTGCACCACAAGGATTTTATGTCACATGTAACTTCTTAAAACAGTAAGTTAATGCAGGATTTTTACAGCTGGGTTTCAGGCTTCAGACTTACTTTCTTTTTACCACCTGCATGATCTACTCATGAAGGGGAAGTCAAAGCTCTGCTTTTCTAATAGGCCCATTTTAGGCACCCACACTAAGGTGGTGTGAAAAGAGGATCCCCTGACATGGAAAATAGTATGTACAGTTTATGATGACTGTGATGTGAGTATTTGAATGCACAACTTAAAAAATTATCTTCAGCTTAAGCAGAAGCCATGCAGATTTTCTTGGCAACCACAAAAAGAATAAACAACATGAAAGAAAATATTTTTTTAAATTTGAGCCAATGTTAGAACATATCGTATGGTATTCATTCTCCTGTACTTGAAGAATTAAGTAAGAAACTAAATACACAAATGGATGAAAACAAAGGAAATGTATTATTTTCACCTAAAAGGATACTGCTGTTCCTTTGTACTTTTCCCCCAGAAACCTTGCTAATAGAAAATTAGCCTATCTTTTCTGTTTTTTTTCATTTCACTTTTTAAACAGCATTCTGCCTCTTTCTTTGATTTCTTGTGGAACTGCTACTTGTTACAGAGTGTTTCACTTTCTACCTTGTCTCAAAAAGTGTGTATACTCTTCTTTTGAATGTGTCTAATGTAATTTCAAGTGTGTTTGCACTTCTCTCTGCTTCCTTTCAGCATATTTGCAATGTGCTCTGGTTTTCTGTGTTGGCTTTTAAATATGTTTGTCCAACTGATTACACGATAGACCTTTATTTTTCCTCTTAATTATTGTAATTTCTTTGTGTGTGTGCGTATGTGTGTATGAAATGGTGCTTTAAAACAGTTTATTTGTTCATTTACAAACACTGGAGAGAGCTTCCATGTGCAATATGAGAGAATCTGCAAGAGAGAGAGAGAAAGAAACACAGCTAAACAAGTGGATATAAATGAATGTGAAAGATTTCTTGAGCTTCAGAATTTTGAGCCTGGAAATGAATTGCAGCTGTGTGCATGCATATATTTGGGTGCAGATTTTCTTCTTTAGCCTAGCTCATTCTAAGTACCAAGGGCAAACCAGTGGAAAAGAAAGAAAATTACAAATATTTGTTGTCAAGATTGCACCAAAGGAAGACAGAAAGAAGACAACTGGAAAGAAGGAGCCAGAAAGAAGATGGATAGGTATAGAAGTGTGTATTTTACAGCTGATACAGATATGTAAGGGCCATATTAAAAAAAATAATCCTAGTAGGGAAAAAAGGTTAAGTATAATGAAATGAAGAGCCTACCCCTTTCATTTATATTTAACTGAAAAAGAAGACGAAAAATTTCACCAAGCCAACTTTTTCATTTCTCCAGAAGATTACTATGCTGTTTTATCTGGGATTGTGATAGAAGTTACATTTCATATTCCCTTTATATTTTGGCAGGGAGCTGACACTGTTATTTACATGCATTATGTGGTTGTGTTTCATTACACAGTATAATAATATGACACAGCTAAATGACAAAGTCCCTGGCGAACATTTTAAGCGGCACACATCCCAGGACTGCAGTAAACACGTTAAATTACAAATTCATGGACTGGTGAATATGGCCATTCAGCAATATAGGAACAGTTCATCTTAATAGACAGTATGTTCTGCTGAAAGGGCATGGGCAATAGGACAGTGTTTTATTTATTTATTTACTGAAGGGCTGAGGATAGAAGCCCTCAAGGAAAGAGTATACAAATTTATTTAAAGCACAAGGCAGAGAAAGTTAGTAATTGTAAGGAGTTATCCAGAGTGGGAAAAATCCTACAGACTTTAATGATATTTACATCAGTGTCTTCTACAGTTACTAAAGAAAGGGAAATGGTACTCACAGATTAATTGCAAATTAAAGGCAGGGCTTAGTGATGAAATACTGAGGTTTTGTTAGCAACTGGTTACTCAAAGACCTCAGTCAATTAAAAATAACAGCCCCAGGAGGCTACACATGAATTTTGAACTTGAGCCCTCTCCCTCCACTTATTATCCTCCTTGTCATCTTCCCGTGCCCGTAATGTCTGCATGATGTCACACCATTTTCATCTTTGGCATAAGATATGTCACTTTTATTCCTGACTCTTGCCAAGAACTGTAAAAAAAATTCAATGGCTGATGAAACAATGAAATAAAACAAAAAGCACTATGTACTTTTTTTTTTCTTTTATATGAAACAGGAGAAGGCTAAAGGAACAGAGGGGAAAAAAATTGTCAGCTAGAGAAGAAAACAAGAACAACAAATAATTCCCAAGCCTTTTATTTGAAATACACTTTGTTTTAAGACTTCTAATTACTATTCTATAAAAAGAAGATTTAACATCCACCTTTCCCACAACAGTGGGTTTTGGTTTTGTTTTTCTATACAGACTGTATTTTTTGAATTCTCTACTAGATACTGAATGCATCCTCACCAGTCAAGGATCATACTAATGATCTGGCAGTCCCTCACTCTTTAAGAAGTTCAAGCTGGTGAGCCCCTTGCAGCTCCAATGACCCCAACCTATACATGCACATTCTCAGGCTAATGGCTTCATGGCTTACAGTTAAAATAAAAGGAGTACAAATTATTCTAGAATGTCATGATGAAGGTAACAGAGTACAGACTGTTGCAAATAATGAAGTAAGAGTACTAAGAAGTCTTTCTTCACAAAAATGAGTCAAGAAAGGCTTTGTTTTACATGAATTCTTTGGGGTTTTATAAAGAAAGAAGACTGCAGAGCTGCAACCATATGTGTTTAGACAAAAATAACTTAATTACTGTAGGTTAGCTGAGAGCTGGCTGAGGACTCTAAATAAGAAGTTATGAAAACACCATAGTAACAGGAGGGTATATGCAGGAAAGGACAATATATCTTTAAGACCAGAGAAGTTATATTCTGCATGCAGAATAGCTTATCAGAACAGGAGTGGTCTGGATGGGAGCGTGTGATAGAGAAGGTACAAACTGTGTTATAAAGAAGTGGATAAAAACATCCCAACCTGCATGAAAAGAGACAGGTCAGGAAATGTTTGTATGCATAACAGATTCTCTTAAAGAGGCACATCATTAATCATGAAGACTTCAATTACCCTGGCGTAGACTACAATAAAAATTGTGAAATGACTATGGAAACTTATTTCTGGAGGTAAAATGGAGCTATTTCCTTTTAAATCTGCTGAGTGATCAGGAAGGCCAGACATGTCTTTGGATGTATCCCCAAGAAAATAAGATATATGCGATAAATGAGACAAAAGTTGGTGAAGATTTGATTTTTGAGATCATAGAGGAACAGCATCAAATTGTAGGCACTCGAGAGAATATATATAAAGATAGAAGTACAAAAATATTGGACTTTAAAAAGGCAGAGTATGAAGAATATGAAATGTATTGAGAATAGTGTGCAGAATATTAAAAGACATGCTAAGTGCATGCTGCAGAAAGGGAAGCTACTTATGAAAAAAGATAAAAATTCTTGCATTTTCACAGTTGTACAACAACATTAAACAATACCTGGGAAGATTCCCAGGTGGCGTAGATACAACTCCATTTCCTTGGCCCATTTACACCTGCTAGAGATGGTAATGTGTTTAAGGTAAGATTAAGGTAAGAAGAAAATCAGACAAAAAGCAGATTTAAAAGTAAAATGTGTTGTGCCGAGAGGATTATATTAAAAAAAAAAAAAAAAAGTGATAGAAGGAAGAAATTAGAATAGCAACTATGAAATATACATACCTCTAAAGCAATTTGACTAACAGAAAAAGCTTTTATTTTCACGAATATACAAACCAGGTATTTTTTTCTGCTTATAATTCCTGCTGGTTTTATATGTAATTCCACCACTAGCTAAAAAGCTCAAATGATAATAAGCTACATGTACAAAATTTAAAGCAATGTCTTTATGTAAAGTATATCAGACAGAAAGGCTGCTATTAGTTTTATGCTGTATGTGTCTGCTGACTAAAACAACAACAAAAAGCTGGTTGAAGTGAATGAGGTGTATCTTGCAGTTCACAAATAAAACAAGAACTGTAGGAGGTCTTTAAGCTATTTAAAGAATTTCATGGACTTTAAAAGCCATTCTCTGTGAATCATGCTGTCTTTACAAACACTCTGAAATTATTTTTTTTAGAGGTTGACAAGTTGAAAAATTCCATCATAAAACTAGTGTATTAATGTTTCTGTGGTATTTTGTAGAGAAGCTAAGAAAAGATTTCCATATGAGAATACAGCTTCGCACAGACCTATATACAAAACAAGAGAGTGAGTCCCTTAGTATAGTGTAGAACTCTATGCTATGAGAAAACTGCTAAGAATGTGGGTAAAAACTAGAGCAACAACTAAACATTCACTTCCTTTGAAAAGTTAGAATTGTTTGTGAGGTAAAAACATCCAAAGTGAACACGAGAAAGTTGGGTTTTAAAGTTTAAGGTTACAAAGAAACCTGAGAGTATTGAGTCAGTTCCATGGGAAATTAATAAACTTTGTCATGATCTAAATGAGAAAGCTGCAAGGCTGACTGAAACACAACTGTCTCACAAATGTTTACAGCAAAAATATTCAGGATGTTGTGATATAAAATAAGAAAGGAATAATGTTCTAAAAGAGACGTTTTTGAAAAAAAGTGTATTTATTTTTATATACAGTTGTGAAAAACCCTGAAATTGTCCACATAATTTCTAAAAATAAATCTCCAAATGGAAAGCTGTTAGGAGGCTGGAAGTCTCTACCTTTTGTAACCTAGGTAAGGGCACTTTTTAAATGATAGACATGTCCTGATGTTTTTTGCCAAATTGCATCCTATGAAGAAATAATTTCTGGACAGGGTGAGCTTATTAGTACAGCTAGCATTGAAGAGGTAACCTTGTACATTAAGGAGAGGGTACGCTTCAGAGGAAACTGTTGTGATAGAAGGATAATACTACTTTCTTCCTTACTTGGAACAGGGCTCATGGAGACCAAGGAGGAGAGCAGAGAGGGAGAGGAGACATTTTCTGTGGAGGGCAGGGAGGTCTACTGAACAGACTTTCTGGACATTGTGAAGCAGTGAGTTTCTGTCCAGGCTTTCAAGAGGGTGAGACTACACATTGTGTATTGCCTTCTTTTCTGCTGTCCCCATTACGTTATCTCACCATTTTATTCTCTTCACAGCATTCTCTTCTCACCATTCACACTCTCTTCAACACCAAGGTGAGAAGGAGGAGGAGCAGGTGCTCCAGGTGCCACTGCAGCCCATGGAAAGGACCATGCTGGACAGGATGGATATTTCCTGGAGGAACTGCAGCCTGTGGAAAGGCCACATTGGAGCAGAGGAAAAGTGTGAGAAAGAAGAAGCAGCAGAGAGAGCAGCAACCACTGTGTACAGACCGCAGTGTCTCCCACCCCCCATTCTCCCTGCGCTGCTGGGGCAGGGGAAGGATATGGGAGTCAAAGAGTGCCCTTGAGCCTGGGAGAGGCAGGAGGAGAGATGTTTTAACATTTGTCTTTGTTTCTCACTATCTGCACCTGCTTTAATTGAAAATTAATTTATTTCCCCTAAGTCTGTTTTGCTCAGAGTAGTAATTGGCAAGTGCTCTCCCTGTCTTTATCTTGACTCAGGAACTTTCTTGTTGCTTGGTTCCCCCCCTCCCTTTTTTTTCTCCCTTTTTCCTGCTGAGGAAAAGGAGGGAGTAAGCACCTGGGTGGGAGTTGGGCTGTTAGCCAAGGCTAACCACCATGGATTTGAAAAACTTAAAGAGAAAATAGAAGCTAAAGGTCAGAATGAGAAACAGTAGCTAATCATTCACACAGAAACTGATAACAGAATTTCACATACAAACACAGGGTTTTCCAGATCCACCCTGCCCTACCAGGCAACTGTTTGTCCTCCTACCAAGATCTGCAAATTAATTGCCTGGGAGGAGAAGGGGAAGGAGGGGTCTCCTGCCCTTCCATCAGCAACTCCTTCCTAATCTCCAAGATGAGGCAAGGTGGAGGAACAGGCCCTGTTCCTGTTCCCTGGATACTTTCCAAGTGTGATAATCACTTTTTGCTTCTGTTCAACACCTTGATAAGGCAAATTCTCTGTAAATGTGCTGTGACCAGTGGCAGAGAATCACATAAACATTCAAATACGGGTAGAATCATTCCTATCTTACTTAGATCGACT
Source organism: Aviceda cuculoides (assembly GCA_035590195.1). Lineage (NCBI taxonomy): Eukaryota > Metazoa > Chordata > Aves > Accipitriformes > Accipitridae > Aviceda > Aviceda cuculoides. Next base: position 4,478,226 of record JAVJGG010000048.1, read on the forward strand.
TTATTCTCCATTTCAAGTCTGTTAATGTTTCACATAAAAGTTTCCAGTTCATAAAAACAACAAAGAAATCAAAAGTAAGACCTTGCAAATTTCCACTCATCATAAACTGTCACAACAAAAATAATGCAGTGTCAGAGATAGAAAGGTCTACAAGAAGAATGTTTTAAGTCATATACACTAACAGTCCAAACAGAATAGAAAAGAATAGGGGATCCACAAAGATTCATAATATCCTTAATAAAAAGGATTTTTGAAAACTCTACTTTATAATCTGGCAATATATTTCAGTACCCAGTGTCATAACGGAGTTTTGTAGAAAAGTGTAGGAATTAGGCTAGCCTATAGAATGGAGTGTGGTGGAAGAGAGCATATATATGCTACATAGAGAGAAAAAAGCCTCAGGCATAGAGCAAAGTTGTATAAAGAGAACGCTGGGCATACTCATAAGCACGCATGTACAATACAATATTCCTATATCCATGTTTACTTTCTGGAGGTATTTTTCTGAAAAATAAATTACAGCTGTAGGTGAAAAGCCTACAAGGGAATCAGGTAGATGAACAGTGCTGCAGAATTCTGTCTCCTGTACAAAGGGAAAGTATACATCATAGTTACTGTCACCATTGACTGTTATAAGGAATCAAGAGCAAGTGCAACTGCTGGGCTTAAAAAAAGAGTAATAACAACTGTTTTAGTGGCACTGCAGCTTGTAAGCTGCTGTGAGGTTAGGCTGGTGGACAGAAAAAGAGCTAGCATATCATCCATAAATCATTGAGCCTAAGCGGAGATACAGTTCCTTGGCTTTCCAGCCAATCAGGAAATCAACCTGAGTTTTCAGTAGTACAAATGAGAAATACTGCACAAGGACAGTCACAGAATGCCAAGTTTCTACAAGACAGATTGATAGAGCACCTTCAACTTCAAAGTGCCAGTTTGTACATAAAATAGGGAACTCATAAGCTGCCGTTAAGTATCAGTTCCATTGCATATGTTATCTAGGTTAAATACCTTTTACACATTTTGGATTTTGAAAGCTTATACATTCAAGTTACTTTTTTCTGGAATGCTGTTGAATATGGTGGGAGAGGAGACTAGGATGTAGAGCAGGCTGTACATTTGTTTTGCCTACAGGCCCTCAGTAACTATGGACAAAAATAATCAGGAGGGTACAAACTCAAAAGATATGTAGAACCTGTGATGCAACAGGACCTTTCAACATGTGTTTCAAATTTTAATTTAACAGTTAAGAATTTAAACAAGCAGATACTTGGAGAAACTCCCGAGCAGCTACCAGTACACTAAATATATTGCACTTGTGTTCTAAATCAGTACAAAATGTCAGATATAAAACATATTCAAAAAACGCCCACAAAACTGGTCAGCAAAATGCAATTTTTTTTTGGAAAATGTCCATCAAATCTAGAGCTTGGAGAAATTCTGTTCTGTCCAGCTCCCTGTAAACACAGTGTCATTCATTGCAACCCTCAGAACCTCATCAGGTTTTGCATTTCATGATATAGTATTGTACCTCATGTGTCAAAGGCAAGAATAAATCACTATCTAAGGTTTTACCTCTCTGACATTCCTAGTTTAGATTGTAATAGGTAAGCTGAGCTGATCTTTCTAGAATTGAAGAAATCCATTGGTTTTAGTTTTCCTTTTTCTTCATGCAACTAGATGATAAAACAGAGGTTTCTTTATCTTTGCATGTCCTGCTTTCAGGGTTTTTTTTTAATACTTCATGCATAGCAAGTGGCAGCAAAAGAAGATATAGTAATTATCAGAGAATATATTCCATAGAAGAAGAATACAGGGGAAAAAGAAACAGTTACAAGTCATGAAGTGGCTTTATAGATTGTCTCCACCACAGCAGACAGATACATTTCCAACCTCCCAAGGAAGCTATTCACTACTGAACAAATCCTAGGCTTCTTAATTTGCAAAACTCTTGTTGACTTATAGGCAATGAGAATTTTGCCTGATAAAGACTTTAGGTTATGGCCCTATCTGAACTAGCTAGGACATGAATGTTAAATAAGACTTATGGCCTGATGAGGGTTTTTGTGCTTAAGGCTGTATTTCCAATGTGTATTTATATATTCAATTTTCTGCATTCAGTAGTTGTACTTTGGTAGATATATGAGCTGCACAGTAGCTGCTTCATGGGTAATGCGATCTTTCTTCCACTTGTACAGAAACAAATAAAGAAAGCTAAATTTTATGCACAGTACATAGTGCCCATCTCATTCCATGTGCTGTACTTCAAGAGAGTATGTCATTTTCATGGCTTTCCTGCAAACTCTTTTTTTCCAACCCTGACACAAAACATCATTTTACTACGGCTTGCAGCACTTGTAAAGAGCTGGACAACTGAGCCCACATGCTACATGCTCTGAAGAAGAAAGTAGTGAAAAATCATGCAAGGAAAAATACAGTCTGCCAGCAGGAAAGTATTTTTGCTTTAGAATTGTATTTTTAAAAATTTAACTCAAGGCAAAGTAAAATTAAGCTAAAACAAACTGGAAGCATTCTTTGTTTTGTTTATTGCTTACCACCCATCTTTCCCCAATCCTTGTACGTTATTTTCTTATTTTCTCTCTTTTCCAAAAGTAGATGTTTTGAAAACTGTGATGTATAAGCTGTAATTGATTGACTGTATCCTAAACCCCGGTGTAGTAAAAGATTGGAAAAAGCCAGTTCCTTATCAAAACCTAATTCAAACTTTACATCGTTAATAGTCCATAAACACTGAGCATACTGTTCTTCCACCTGATGTACCATAAGATGATATACCTTAGAATTTCTGGGTAATTAATCATAAGGATTTCTAAATGCTTCTTAAAAACAAATACAACATTTCATTGTATCATGTACCAACATAGTAAGGTATAAAAAAAAGATATTTTTATTTTGGCAGAACAGTTCTGGATGTTCTCCAAACTGTTTTTTCTGTGATACAGAACAGCTACACAGCTCTAAAAATGCTCTTGTTGGTTTAGTTTACTTCATTTCAAGAACCTGTATAAACTACAGTACCCAAAGGTCCTTTTGTTGTAGTGTATGATTTATCTGTTGCAGTTGCATCAAGATTTTCTCTGTGTGGGCGAGGCATATAACATAGGTAGGACAAGGCTAATGTGACGCAAGAGAAAAGTTTAGAGAACTGATATAGTTCCCAAGTGCCAGGAAAAAGTTAGAAGGGACTGGTGAGGTACTTAGGCTGGGAGGTACTCTAGTTGTTGAAAAAAATAATGAGATACTTCCTCTTTTTAAAAATAAGTAAAATGTTACAACTTTCAAACAGCTTCAATGCTGCCTCAGAAAAGAGCACTCAAAGATTGGTCAGCAGAGATTCAGGTGTTAAAATGGGGGCAGAGAGAGAGAGGGGGTTCCAGGGGGAGAGAGGCACACATATACACATAATATATCTTATCTATGTATTCTACCCAAATTCTCCAAATGGCCAGGCATTGTTAAAAAACAAGATAGGGACATGGAGTTTAACCAGCATCTCTTAGTTTTTTAGCTTTTTCAGATATAAACATGTCCCTGCAATTTGCAAATGTATCTCTTTCCTTATCATAACTCATTTAATGTGCAAGAACTCATTATCCTAAGATTGCATATGCAAATATGTGAACTGCAACTCATTTTTCCACTGAAGCAGTTGGGATCAAAGCAGTTGAGTAGCTACCTTTATCAATCAGCTACCAGGTTGTGACTGCTTAAAAACCTGATAGTGGACCTTTTACAGAGCAACTCATTTTTTAATTATTTGTCTAAAAGGGAAAATATATATGATAGCTATGATCACCTTTAAACTGTATTATAATCTATACTGCCTGTCATATACAAAGGACAGTTCCTTCAGACTCATAACTTACCTGAAAAACAAACATCAACATCACAGTTCCAGAATTCTTTTGTATATTTGTTTCATAAGTATATCTATGAGTATCATTTCCTTCTCTTTCATTTATTTATTTATTAAATTTTCTGCTTTTCAGGGCTAGGGATAAGTAACACACATTGAATATATTGAATATCTTTGGCTCATCTTACTTTTAGGGATTCAGTCAAAAAGATAAAACTCTTATCTCACTGACACATTAAGCAACTGCACGACTGCAGTGAGAAACTGAATAATTTATCATTTGCAAACAAAAATGACAAGTATTGTGCATAACAATGTGTATCATCAGAGAGCTCTTTTCAAATTTTCTCCTGATTACTTACGTGAGTTTAAGAGAAATGACTATGTACTGGTTGTAAATTATTAACTTTATTTAAAAAATAAATTAGCTGGAATAAACACTTACTATATCACATAGCAGTTATATAATTATCCCTCCTCCAATCATTAACTGAGAATTGGAAAAGACATGAGAGAAGTCTCCACAGAGAGGAGTCCGTGGTTGCCTTTACTAAGTGCTCTTTCCAGACTGCATATCACCAATTTTATGTTGCAGCTGGGAGTTATATTAAGTACAGTGAAATACATTTTGTCTGCAAAGAAGCTTGTGAAATTTCCCACGTTGGCTGAGGTAAATTTGTTCAGCACATGAATGGGAAAGGAAATCAAAGAAAATCTCTCAGGCTCAGGGTTGTAACCTAAGCTTTTCTTTTTAATCCCATGCATATAGACCTGCACTGACATCTCAGATATCCACACTATTCTTGCTTAACATAATGTAAATTATATGTGCACATCTTCAGATGGTGCCAGGACCCTGTGCATGTTAGCTCTAAGTCTAGTAAAAAAGAATGTTCTGAAACACTCCATGGATTAAATGGTGGCTCCAGTGAAGCCAGTAGGATCTTCAACTTTGGCTTTCATGGAACTGAGATATTACTCTGTCTCTTTTGAATGTGGGCTACTGCCTCTGTTGGAAGAACAAGTTTGGTTTTTTTTTTTTTTTCAAGATTTGCTTTGAAGTAAGTACTTGTGAAAGATGCTAGCCTTATGGTCCTGGAGACTGATGTTTTTCTCTTTACTCTCAGAGAAGTTTTAGCAAGGAAAAGCTTTCTTGTACCAACATACCAATATGCACCAGCCCTCGTCTGCAAGGATAGCCTTTAAGAGTTCAATCTCCGTACTTCAGCCTTTTTTTTTTTCCCCCAGTGTGAGTATCACATCCTTGTACAGATGAACACTCTAGCTCAAAGACTGTAGCAACTTTCTGAGAAAGGATTGCTTAGGATGCTTACCTGAATATAGAACTGATTGGATTGCTATGACATTTATTCTATGCTTAGCACTACATAAACTCCATAGTTTTGTCATGAGTTATTGATGTTTCCTGTGATTTTTTTTTTTCTGTAATCAACCCAACTAAAGGCTGCTTATTGTTTCTGAGTCTTTGAGCAACTCCAAATACGCATTAGTATTAAAAGAAGGGGAAAGAGCACATTCTTTTTTCCTTTTTACACCTCTGTATACTTCATGATGGTTGTATTCAAGCTTCAGTTCTCCCTAACCTAATATATTAATTAACACATCAGCCATCCTTACGAAGTTTGCATCAAATGGTGGCCAACATTCTTGTTCCAAACCCAAGTCCTTTCCTGCTGCCTTAAGGCTTATCCTCGATATAATGTTGATTTAAATCATAAAACAAATCACACAGAGAAATATGACTTCTATATACTTCTTAGTATGTACTTAGTATGCTTCTATATACTTCTCAGTGACTTAATATGACCTCTTTATACTCAGCTCCTCTTAACTTCCATCAACATACAAACTCCCTATACTCAAGTACAACTGTATTATAATACAAAAAGCATAGGGGTAATACTTGAATTGCTGTAATTCATTAGCTGACAACATGACAATTTTATGGTGCAGATGCAGCCCAGCAGTCAAGTATTACCATTCTGCCTACTGACAACACATAAGGAGAAATCACATGGGGTCTCTGCCCTAGTATTTATTTTCCACACTGAAAATATGCAAAAAGAGCCATATTTATAGACTTTGTTTCATGACGTGACAGTTCCTACTTCAGTGTGAAGGGACATATCCCCTGCAGGAAATATTTTTCTCTTGCAAACACTATTTCATGCTTGAAGGATCCTTGCAAACTCTTAGCCCATTTATGTGCAGATTTCTACTGTCCAGTTTGTCACAGTCCTGACCTCTGTTGCAACTGCTGGAAAAAGTATTGCCAACAACAGGCAAAGAATAATAAAACTGTATGGTACACACAACTGCATTTGTTACACGACCAATTCAGGAAACTTGACATGGTTGGAAGCCTAACAATATGAAGTACAGGTGATTTTTTCAAGGTCCTCTCCATTTATATAGCTTATCTAGACACCTTATTCCACTCCAACTATTTCAAAGAATTTAAACAATGTTCAATGGAAAGAAAGGAGGACTGCAATTAGAAATGTGTGAAGTTTAAAACTGTATTTCTACAGTTTCTACATTAAAACTTTTCTACAATGCAGGTGGATGTTGTTCTGCATCTCTACTTATAATCTAATAGAATTTTATTATTATTGATCAATAGCTGTGTTATGACTCAACCAATTTACGTTAAGACAAAAAAAATAACATTTATGGTATGTGTCCATTTAGCTCTGTATCTGACACTGGTCATTGTGGATGCTGGGGGGATTAGTGTTAGAATATACGACAGGTAGGTACATTATCCCAGCCATGAGAAATTTCCAGCTTAATGATTTCCCATGCTAGACCTTTCATCCACTTCTGTGTGGTCAACAATCCTCTTCTATAAATCAGTCTACTTGCCTTTTGAATCTACTTGTACTTCAGGCAGCTGTAACGTCTTGTGAAAATAAATTCTATAATCTCAATATCCACTGGAGATATTTTCCTAATCTTGTGTTTGTTTTGAAACTTCTGTCTAAGAATTTAGAATCATAGAATCATAGAATCATTTAGGTTGGAAAGGACCTACAAGATCATCAAGTCCAACCGCCATCCATGCCCACTAGACCATGGCACAAAGTACCTCATCTATACGCTTTTTGAATACCTCCAGGGATGGTGACTCAGCCACTTCCCTGGGCAGCCTATTCCTACGTCTGACAACCCTTTCAGTAAAGAAATTTTTCCTCATATCTAACCTAAATCTCCCTTGTGTCAACTTGAGGCCATTTCCTCTTGTCCTATCTCCAGCCACCTGACAGAAGAGACCAGCACTCACCTCACTACAACCCCTCTTCAGGTAGTTGTAGAGAGCTATGAGGTCTCCCCTCAGCCTCCTCTTCTCCAGACTAAACAGCCCCAGCTCCCTCA
>JAVJGG010000048.1:4489724-4500105 GCA_035590195.1 Aviceda cuculoides
AAACTGTTCTTATCTCAACCCACGAGTTTTACTTCTTTTCCTGATTTCCTCCCCCATCCCACTGGGGGGGGTGGGGGAAGTGAGTGAGCGGCTGCGTGGTGCTTAGTCGCTGGCTGGGGTTAAACCATGACATAGTTAAAATGCCTAAATATTTTTTTAAAGTGACTGAGGACAATGACATTTTAAATGTAATATCCCAACACTCTGCTAGTGGTTTTAGACATCTATTTTATCATGAGTGAATTTGGGCCACATGAACAAGATTTTTTTTCAAAGAATCATCTAAAAATTACCATGCAGCAGGTCTGTTCTCCCTGCACTTGGTATGGATCACACATAACAAATTCAGGTATAAGTGCTGCTGTAACAACTCCTTGAATCTGACACCTGATTTTTTATTATGTTTAATGCATGTCGAATGTAAGAAAGGGGGGTTTGGTCAAGAAACACAATGAGCTAGTAGCAGTCATACAGAAATACAAGGTGGTATGACATGTTTTTAAAGTACTATTCCAAAAGACAGCAGCCTGGAGAGAAAGCACCAAAGCCAAAGAATAATCTGAAACTTGTATTCCTGTCATCAGACATAAAGGATGATTTTAAAACACATATCCACAGCATAGACATTTCATATGTGATCTATTTCAATGCGGCAGCGTATGAATGACTCTGAGAGGCACATTCTGCAGACATGGAAGAAGTTGTTAATTTGTCACTAAAGCTGTATTTATTTGTTTAAGCAGGCAAATGACAGTGAAGACCGTCTTATCCTCAGCTGGCAAAACAGGCCAGGTGGTAACCATACACTCTGCCCGTAGCCACCTTGCTACCTTCCTTGACATGCCCTGTGTGCAAAAAAGGTAAAACTTGGCTGTTCTTGTCTTTCTGTTTGCCTCAGGCTGCCCATTTAACAGTTACATTTCTTAAATTTTGCCTAGTACCTTAATTCTAAATCTACATAAAATGTGAGTTTAGTCTGGAGTGCAAATGAAAATGCAATGACAACAGCACTAGAAGTTGAACGATACATTTCAGATCATCCAGTTCCTCTTATTTTCTTACTTTATATTTGCATTCGCTACCTTGGATTTTAATAACTTCATAACCTAAAACCACCCCATAGCCAGGAACTTTGCCCTGATATCCAGCTTGTTTATGCAAGTTCTTTGTCACCTTGCAAGCCTCCTGCCCTCCTAACTCAGTCAACTGTTAATTAATCACCGCTGTTTAAGCAGTTTTCAGTTCGGACAGTGTTTCTATCCACAGCCATTTGGCTTAATCTGCCACAGAAAATTTCATGAGATAGTATCAAATGCTATAACAGATTGCTTCTGTCTTTGAGCTCTATTTCCCAATATTATTATTGTCTTATCACCATATATGTGTGTATGTATAAAATTATACTTTTCTAATAACATTCTTTATAAACTAATAGTACTTGTTTTTCATGTTATGATAATAAAAAGGCTGCAAGAAACAACCAGAACTTTGCAGGTGAGGATCTAAACTTCAGTTACATTTTTAGAATGAATAGGCAATATTTAGGAAGCATGAAGGTGAACAAGAACTCCTGATGTTTAAGGGCTTGTTCTGTTGTCAATGATAAGGCTTTTATTTAACCATCCCTTCATTTGTCTCATGTAGTCATGTGCCAGCACTCAGCTGAACCTATTGATAGGTAAAAAGCCTATTTGCATCAGGGCATCCAGAAAGGTATTACCAGAATTTTTGAGGATGATTTATGAGCTATTATTTATGCAAGAAGCTAGGTAATTTTTGCTGGTCACTAGGCACGGCTGCAAAGAGCCTGGGCCCATCCTCCTTCCAGGTATTTGTATACATTGATAAGATTGCCCTGAGCCTTCTCTTCTCCAGGCTGAGCAGTCCCAGCTCTCTCAGCCTTTCCAGTCTTTCCATCATCACCTCTAACTTTAATTTTACCTAAATCCTAGAAGCAATGATGACTTCACATTTCTGACAAATTCTGTAAAGTGGAAGATGCAGTTGGATACCACCTTGTTAGACCAGGCTTTTCTTTCTTAAACCAAGTGGTCATTGTAATTTGGCTTTAGCAACTGTCGGGGCCCTGAGGGTACTACCAGGCCTGACTGGCTCTGACCAGGCCCAGCTAGTGTCTTTGTCCCTAGGCCCAGGGCGGCTCACTTAAGCTGGGACTAGGATATCCAAAGCTGGTCTGAAGAACGCTGTAGAGACACTGGTGCCCAGCCCTGTCTCTGGCCCTTTTCCCCACATTATTGCTTTGCCTCCAGCCTCCATTTTCTTTTGCTGCTGACTGGAGCCCCTGGTTGGTCCCTGGACCTGGCTCACTGCTTGCTGTGCCTGGGTCTGTCATTGAGTCCTGATCCCAGGACCCAGCTTCGCTGCTGTGTTTAGACCTGGCAGGATGGGATGGTGTCTCCCTGGGGGTGGGGCACAGCCAGCCCTGGGGGTGTCCTCAGCTTCCTGCTCACCTCCTTTTGGAGAGCAGCGCCCTCCTGCTCCTGCCTTTAACTTTACTTCTTCTTCTAGTATTTTCTGTGTGAAATCTAAGAGTCTGTAGTTACCGCTTTGATTGTAGATTAGTTACCCACGGCCCATGTGGCCCTTTGAACAATTCTGTATGTTCAAGCAGGGTTTATCAGCTATGTTCCTTACAGAAAACTGGGACACCAACTAAACAGTTATTTTCATACTTGTGAACAGCCTTTAGTTAAAAGGCTCTGACGTTAATTTGTTGTCATCCTGAATGCTTTGATCTACAAAGCTTGGGGGAGGAGAAGAAACAACCCCAAACCCTATATACAGATTTTACCCCAGCACCTCCTGAAGTTGATTTTTAGGATGCTTTACACAGCCATTTTCCTTCAACGGACAGTATCCAGAGTACAACAGTTTATCATTCCCAGTCAGGAGAACTCAGGGACATGTAATTGGATAGGAAGCTGATTCAGAGAAGTTCAATGTATTTAGGAGAATACTTTCTTGGGAATTGTGACCAGGATGCAGTATAAACACTTGAGGGCAATATTTGCAAGAGGAAACACTTAATGCTTGTTTTTCAGGTGAGTCCTTTTTTTCCCCAAAGAAATTAAAAATTCTCCTTAGAGATGCTTCTGATCAGGCTCAAATTAGCAAGACTGAAAATCTGTTTAGAATTACAGAGCCTCTGTTACTTATTTTCACTCAAAGGACACCCTTAATTTGGTGAACTTTGTGTGTTTATCAATTCCACAAAAACTTGATCAAGACACGCTGCAAGTGCTAAAAAATCAATCTCTCAGTCTTAACAAAAGGCACATGCATACAACATCAAAATGACTTATGCTAGATTCATATATATATAAAGCTTCTTAGAAATCTGACAACTGCTTAAGACTTGAAGCCTTTCAACAGCTCAGAACCTCCCAGTCTTCGAGTTGAAGTTAGAGAAGGCATAACTGAGATTAAGCAAAGCCAAAGTCAGGACCAAATGGAAGTTACTGCATGTGTTAAGCAAAAAGGTTTCATGAGATACAAAGAACTAATCTGGCTGACTTTAATGAACACCATATAAATATCTAGATGCATACATAGCATTTACTTTTTTCTTTAATGATTTTACTTAGTCATGCTATCATTTATGTCCTCTTGACACATATCTTATCATGGCTAAAAATGAAGTTCGGGGAATTAGTAACAAGGTGGATAGTCTGAGGTAGAAACAACTGATGATGATAGTCTAATGATAGCTAGACTTTGTGCCAGGCACTGGGCATTCATGTGACTGGTATGAAGATGCAAGACTCCTTGGAAGCAAAGAGATTGTTTGAAGAGTGACAGGTGATGACTGTCAGTTGAAGGAGTGGATAATAGTCCTTGAAAATGAAAATTAAAATCTAAACCACATTTGATACTCCACTGAGAATGTAAATTCACTTCTGAAGACAAATATGCCTGTTAATTGAATGGTTCCTTCTCTTTCTCTGTCTTTTAAAGTTTGATTTCCAGCTCAGTTTTACTAGACACATTTAAAATTTATTCCTGTGATGCTATTTTTACAAGTTCCTTTATAGACTAGAACTGCAATTTTAATAGGCTCTAAAAATGAATCCTTTTATTTTTGGTACACAGAACACTGTGTACTAAATGCAGTGCAATAGAAGTTGCACAAAATACATGAACTTTAATATTTTTACTCTGCATTTAAGAATCGAAGCTTGTAGTTCAGATTTTTCTATAAAAACTGGGATATAAATCTTTTCTTTAAGTAAATGTTTGATTATTTTTACTTCTTGTCCTCCATATAATGGGAATTAAATTTGAGAAGCTGTTTTACAATTGTTAGGTATAGGAGGTATCACCAAATTGCTGAGGTTGACCTCCAATATGTCATCAGTTATCAGGTAGCACAAAGATTCTCCCCTAACAAATCCAAATATTGTAGATTCACAAAAGTATTTTAATTCTATAGTTTGGATCTACTTCAAATAAATCTAATAGTGACTGTCCAACACTTTTCTATGAAATTAAAACTATAGATTAATGGCCCTACATCTAATATAATGCTTTCAAACACACAAAAAAGATGAAGAAGTATCCAAGAGAGACATTAGATTGCTTCTACAGTCTAGAGGCTGTAGTGCAGGTAATAAACAGCTTGGACTACATCATGGAAGTTCCAAAAATTCAAAGCAGCCCAATCCTATTGATCTTACTACAGCATTAGCTGGCCGTTTCTAAATGCAAAACATGTGTTAAATCTAAGTTAATGTGGCTTTTGCATTAATTCAGTTCTTTCTTGCTTCAGCAAAAAAATGCTTGTACTGTACAAATCCTACTGTTGCAGAGCAATTCCTTAGACATAAACAGCTTGGCTATTCTTAATGTTCTCTATACTGCTGAGGGTCTCAGGAAAGCTGTAGAGATACATCACAGCAATCATTAGCGATCAAGAGTTTCCAATTACCAAGTCACACCTACCTGTCAAGCAGTTGATACAAATGAAGCAAAACTAAGAGTTTGTATTTAGCAAGGAGTTTTCTAAGAAAAATGAAGGTCACACTTCCGGAGTATTTTACTTGAAACGCAGATACATTACCAAAGAGGCAATTCTACCACACCAGTTTAGTCATATCATCTTAGCAAACCAGGTAACTGGACCCATAGTGTGATCTGGAAGTTGAGAGAAGGGTTACAATGACTACAACTGTTTAATCCAAAGGGATAGTAACTACTCATCTTTTTGGCTTTCCTAAACCAGACTGTATATAACTATTGCATTAGCAAATCCTTACCAGGTACAACAGTGCCTACAGCTGGAAAGATCTCTGACAGAGAGAAAACACAGGGATTTGGGCAACGTACAATGAAATAATTGCAATAAAACAAGAGGGTTTTCTTTGGAAGAATGCCTGAAGTCTTCTAAGCACTTTTGCGTAAAAACAAGTTCCAATCTTACATGATGTTTTACATAAAACCAAACTGATGTCATGTACAAATTAAAGAGATAATAATGATCTAAATCAAAATCTTGTTCTGGACAAAAAAGAACACATCAAATATGGAGCTAAGAATTTATTTTTAGCTACAGTAATGTTTTCACAGTCTAACAGTCAAAAATAATAGAGAAAAAATAATTAATAATAGTTAAAATTGCTACACAAACAATTCCTATCCCACCTTTTTCTCTGTAGTGACGTTCACTTTTCCAATATCCTTCTGAATCCTAAGGTCAACAGCCGAACCTTTCTCAACTGCCACAGGGGTGGTAGTGACAATAAGTCACCAGCACCTGAGGACTTTGCATGAAGGAGCATAAAGTTTATGGTGGGAGTTTCTTTCCTTTCAGTCTCAGATTTGTTTCTACAAATGTTCTCACAACAGACAGCTTCCTTTCCATTGATTCCCAACTATTCTTGAGAGGAAGAGCTATTGTTTGTCATGCACCAACTCCCTAGGCCTGTGGGACTATTGCTACACAGGGGACTCCAGAAGGTTAAGGTTTCACACTTGGAGTGAATTCACCAGATAATTATTGCGACAAGCTAAATCCAGCTCAGGCTGTACCAGCCTGGAGGAGACCTGAGACCTTGCACTGGCCAGTCAATGCAAAGCCTGTGGCTTTCTACTAGTGACAGCAGAAAATCATATTTACTGGGTTACAGGTATCACCAAAGTGAACAGAAACATACTACTGACTTTATTCTTATGGGATCTGGCTCAGTTTGTGCATCCCATCAGGTAAAATGGAAAGGTAACAAAATTGTACTTATGTTTTCTGAATGTATCTTCAAAATGATCATACTAGAAAGAGTTCAGAGGAAAAATTTCAACTTTTTTTTTAACATTCAGTATAGCTAACGTTGTCAAGAAAAGGAACATCTTTCAGTGGTTGGATTGTAAAATTGAAAGTATTGAAACATGGTGAAAAAAAACAGAACTCATCTTTCTTGCTAGGCTGGAGACTTGAAATTGCACAAATTGGCTAATGTGTTCACAGGCAGAATTGGGAAAGTGAAGGTAGTAAAACCAAACCAACTTCCCAAATCCATTATCCATTTTGTATTTATTAATCTAGAGCTTGTTTCTAAATAGAGCTGATTTTGTATTTATCCAGATTTTTGAGTGCTGAGTAAACTAAACCTATGAAAGCTCCTTTTGAGACTGACCTCTCTCAAATGTGGAATTGTAAACATTCCTTATTAACTTGCAGTGTCTGTTTGATGCCAGCATATGGTTTTGTTGTTATTTCTTTGAATTAAACAATGCTAATTTCCATATATCTCCATGTTGCTGTTTTCCTCATACTTATTTAGTTTATTCTTTAATGCTTCTTTGTTTCCAGATCTTGTTTGAGACCACTGAAAATGGGAAGAGAGCTATAAAATAAATATGTTTGAGATGAATAGCTGCATCTTTCATAAATCTGTTTTTTAATTACAAATGAGCTCAACATAGTAATGCATTTTACTTTAATTACGATTTTGATGACCTTCTTAGAGCTGAAAGCCATTTCTCTTTATTTAATGACATGCATGTGTGTGTTCGGGGAGTTCTGTTGCTAAGTGATTTCCAGGAAAGCTAGTGAAGCAAACTAATGAAGTGTCAGATAATATTTTGTAGTGTTTTTATGGAATGGCATTATTGGACCAAGAAGAGACCTGTCTTGCATTAGAAAAATCTTCAGTTTTAAGATTTGAGAGAGCATATCAGACCCAAATTTGAAAAGAATCCCCCATCTCCCTGTTTCACCATATTCAACTTGTACATTTGACCAGATAATATAGCAATAGGCTAGCCACAGATAAGTGCAATGTAGATTTGTCCCATTAATTCACAAGGGTACAAAGTATGTTTGAATCTTATACTTCCCTGTTTCTTTTTCTTTCTCTTGCTTGCTCACTGTTTCTTTTTAAATAAGCATTGCCATTTCTCTTTCCTACAGCTTTGTTTCTGGAAGAAGCTGAAGTGCAGTGCATCTGACATATATAGTGTATAAGTTCAGCTTGTAGGTATGGAACTTGTCAACTTCAGAGTGAATCTGCAGCTGGTGGAAGTGACACAGCACTGACTTCAATACAGTTCTGTCACAATTATGACAGAACCTAGGTCAGCTCCACACACAGTTTAAAAACACTTTTTATAACAGAATTGCTTATACATAAGCTCTTTCACAAAGGCATCCCGAAAGATTGGGTTCTTAATATGGAAATGCTCAAGCAATTCGAGAAGACAACTGACATAGGATTCTTACACTGCATCTTGTTTTGGAAAGGAAAGGAAGCCATATATACCTTGGAAGCAAGGATTTTAAGCCTTCAGTTGGGAAGCTAAAAAGATATTAATAAGTTATAGAGCATCTGGGTAGCACTTAAGCATACCATAAAGAACAGGTAAATGAAATGTCCTTTAGTTGCAAGTTATACATGGACTTAATATGCATTTTTCTAAACTGATTCTTTAAAACCGTTGCTAACATATTAATAGTACATGAAGGAAAAGGAAGGATTAGCAAGGATAACTGAATGTACACAGTCCAACCTCTACAACAGTTCATTAATTAAAAAGCCTGACCTTTCTTGAAGAAATGAACCACTTTTTTTTTCTTTTTTTTTTTTTTTTTTTGAGAGTGAAGCCAAAAGCATTGTATAAAGCACAAACTTCACACTAAATTGATTTAAACTTTGAGAAATTCAGGGAAAATGATAGTTTGGACATATTATAATTTAGAAAACATCCATTTCACAATAGTTTTTCACTCTGATTTTCCTCTAGATCTTCTTTTTTTCACTTAATAAACTACCTCCCCCACATTGATCCTGCTAGAACAAAACCATGTTTGTGTAATACATTATTAAAGTGGTGTCAGACTCATGATATAGTATGCCTGGGGCTTTGCAGCAGCATTATTTTACTTGGTGTTCCTTAAAAAATACTCAAGGGATTCTAAGGCAATATTAGATCCTTTTACAACATACTCCATAACCTGTTTAGCTGTATGCCATTAAGTTATTAAACAAATCAAAGGTGGTGGTGTTTCCTACATTCTACTTCAGAGTTACTTTTTGTGGTCAGGCTTTTTAGTCCCCACAGAAAAGGCCTAATATTTGAGAGATGCTATGTATTTATTTTACTAAATTTGCCTGTGGGGAAGTCACAAAGATGGTGGTTAAAGAGAGTAACTTGCCATTTCACTGTGAGAGCATGTACCAATACTGAATGACTCTCAATTGCTCATGTATCTACAGCCTACAATGTACTCCTATTGCAACCTGCTCAAGGGGCAATGCACATCACTCTGATTAGTTAAATGAATTGAGTCCTGTCGCTCTTCTCAGGTTTGAAAGCAAAATACTTCTCACATTTCTCTGTGACAGAAGAGAGTTGTTCTCAGCTAGAGTGGAAAACGATACAAGAGGAGGGCATGTATTTCAATTGCAAGGATTAAATGGTAAATAAAACTGATATCACAACACCAGTCTGCAGCATGATATGTGGGTACTGTGAGTCCTGTTAGCGGTCAGAACTGTGAAAGGGTTGCCTTTTTGCCTCATTCTGTTCACTGCAGTCTGGGCCAGGTGGAGCTCTCCCGAAGGAGAGAAAGTAGGTCCCTTCCTCAAAACAACTGAACATGATTGAAGCAGAAACCTGATTCCTGATTACTTTATTCTGCCCTCTAAAGAGATTGAGAAAGATGGTAAGCTGGAGACTGTAATGCAAATAAACTGAAAGACTTCAACATAGAGCAGGGGGAAAGGGTGTAGATAGCCCTCAGAGGTGAAAAGATGGATTTTTTTCCTAGGAGAAAATGTGCAACTTCTGGAGTAGGAGAGAAGCCCAGAGGCAGCATAGTCCCATGACACTAAGACTTGCTGAACTCAGAGGAAGAGTGAAGGCAGAGCCCCATGCTGCAGCAATATGTTGTGCAGATTTTATTCTGAGCCCTCTTGTGTTAGTGTTACACACTAGCAATTGAGATTTTTGGTCTCAAAAGTTGCTATGTGCTAGCTGGTGTTCTGGTACAGGAAATCAAGGGCTTTTTGGTGTCTTGTGTCAAGCTCACTTTTAGTAAAATCTCAATAGCTTGGCTTACTATGGGAGTTCCATATTAGGAGGATATTACTGAAATTCATAGTTTACCCATATTCAGTTTGCACTGGAAGGTGCAAATCCTATAATGGTGCAAAACGGTCATGTTTGAATGCTGTCCTCATCCCTGTGTCAATCAAGGGTGGACCAAGGAATAGCGCAGTATTTCTTGTCAACAAGCTGTTCCTGTGAATAGCAGATGTTAAGAGTTGCTTTCATATCCTACATAGGCAGTTTTCATCTGTCTGCTGATACTGCTATCAGTACTGGCAGTCAATACAAGCTGTGATTTTTGGATCTGAGATTCCAGTTCTTGTCTCCTGGGAGCTGAGCAGAATTAACCTAATTACTCAGTATTTGTAACAATAGTCAGATGGTTTCCACAACTACACTTTGACTGGAGCAGACTGATATAACTCTGTCAGTTAACGTTTCCTTCTCTCCCCACACTAAAAGTTTAGCAACCAGCATGTTGCCTCCAGCTAGCTTCATAAATGAGTTATAAATACAGGATTGTAGTATTAGTCATGATGGCCTGGAACAAAATGTGTTAAAGTACTGAAGATGTCTAGCATCTGATTTGTTCGGCACTGATATATCCTGTTCTCCGATTAAAAAAAAAAACAAAATCAAGGTGGACTTTGTTAGTCTGAGGGTAATGGATTTATCAATTCCCTCCTCAGGTCAGCTAAACACTTATTAAGTATTTCAGAACTCATTACACACTCACACAATGAAAAAAAGTCAGACATTTGAAGTTAGAAGATAACGTAGCACATTACACTTAATCCCCCCCCCCCTTTTTTTTTTGAAG